>JASWJB010000421.1:0-31136 GCA_032433595.1 Conoideocrella luteorostrata
GGCCTTCAATTCTCCCCCCTCCCCTCCCCCTCCCCATGACGATGCGGGCGTCCTGGACCCCGAAGACAGGACTGTCCCATGGGACATGAAGTTGGTGCCAGTCCCCCTGCAGCGTATGATTTCTTGTGAGTTAAAACCATTATATATTTATCGCAATGTCGTTGCTAACTGAGCTGAGAATGTATACTATTACTGCTGTTCCTGTTCTTATTCTCATTATGTAGTTGTATTTCTTTCCTTTACCTTACTGTTTTTTGTCTTTTTTTGTCGTTCTTTTCTGTCTTTCTTTCTTTTTCTTTTCTTTTAGTATTCTTGCTATTGTCGTTCCTGCTTTTTTTTCCTTATTCGTTTCAACATTCTTAACCCGCCCATTCCGTCTGCCTCTCCACGGCGGGCGGGAGAAACTCTTGGATTGGCGCCCAAGAGACCAAAGACGAAGTCTCCTTGACCACTTCTGCTGCAATATGGTCTCCTCCACCAGTCATGCCAATTTGTGCATTAAGCAGTCCGTCTTCTTTCAAATCGTCTTCTGTTGTGCTATTTTATTGTGCTACTCTCTTCTCAATCAATCTCCGCTTGTTATAGCACATCTCTTTCTGCACTATAATCTGCAACTTAAGGGGTCGCGTAGCTCAGCTTCAAATTACATCTATATGTGCCTAATCAGTTTAGACAAAACGGGTTTGTGAGTTTCTTGATCCTCCGCCAACAGTCACAAGCTGACATATGCACGTTCAGATCGTCTGTAAGCCCCTTACAACAAACTAGCCGGATCTTACATCAAGCTTCAATGGTGGCACGCACGGATTTCACAGCTTGCGATAGCTCAAGCGACTCCTGGCTCAAAACCACAAACTATCGGTAATTGAAGGTCTTCAGGTCCTCCAAGCTTAGTTCATCAAATAGCCAGCTGTTTATTAACCAATTTCATGAGCAAGCACGTGTAATTTACTCACAAGAAAAGCCAAATCGTGAGAACAAAAATTGATGGCTGAGTAGCTGAGCTGTGATCGAATACTTAATAGCCTATGGTCCATTCCTCTGTGTGTGCGAGAGCCAGCACACAATACCCAATACACATATATCTTTTCCGCACACATGGCAGGCCCAAAATGTCCGGGCAACTTCAAAATCATTCATCATGGAAACCCTCATCGCCAGGTCCTCCTGAGCGTGTTTGCCTCCAGAAATTCGTCTAATGAATTTACGATGTATTATCCCAGATATGGATGCATAGAAACCACGAGCGACCGCGGGTTTCCCAAAGTATCATCCTGGGCCACCTTTTCCCAAGAGTGGCAATACTTTTTCGAAAAGAATACATTTCGGCGCATGGCTCTCGTGTCAACAGATCTGACCATATTCGTGATAGTCGTTCAGGGGAAGAACGCCATTAGACTGAACTACCTAAATCGCTTGTGGCTACTTATTCAACTCACTGAATACACTCAGCACATATCCTACAAGTCAGAGAGCGCAAGAAACATTTCTCAGTAAGTGGTGTGTTATGCCCAGAGCTTTTTCGGGGTACCGCTGACACCTTGAGCAACTGGAACAACCGGGCTTTCACATACGCCATGGCGGTTTTACTCAACGCGCTGTCGGGTTGGGAAGGAATTGACGGCGGGCTTACTCTGGAGATTCATGCACGCTCACCCAGTGACCAAAAATTCCATAGAAATTGGGTACTCCGCGACGATTATCCATTCCAGTATGAGGAGGACTTGGAGAGACATCCAAGACCTGTTGAATACTATAAACGGAAATGGGAAGAGCTAAATAGTTCTAGAGTCACATGTTGAACCACACGTCATGATATTGTCCTTTATCTCAGAAAAGCCTGGTGGCTCCGTGGATCAACTCTTGAGCTTCAACCTTGGTTTGTCAAGAAAGGGCTTAGCTGTGGGAATACAATACGCAATCTCCCAAGTGTTCCCATAGTCAGGGGGCTTCGTCTGAGACACGGATTTACAAGGCATCCAAATCACTGGCGAAACTCTTTCGCTATTGCTTCGTTGCTCTAGAGTCCTTTCGTCTTGAGGGGTGGATAGGACGCACAAAAGAAGCTGAGAGAGCTTTTGTAAAAGTTAAGGTGAGCCTTACTCTAACGAGGGAAACATTATAGCTAATTACCAATCTTAGGCCTTCGACTATACTTGATGCGCAGCCTCCCCCCCAGCGTTAAGCGTTTCTCCTTCGACCAGATCAAAGTGCCGGACTCCTATAAGTCTTGGCCCGCGTCTCGTCTTCCCAGATCACTATCATCTTTCCTGGCAGCTTTGTGCCATCGTTTCACCGATTTAGCACTCCTCGTGGATGGATGTTGAGGAGTTTTTAAAAAGACTTGCCCTAGACGAGCCTCGTCAGTTATCTCAACTTGAACGCCCATCTCAACTTGAACGTCTCGCTGTCACACAAATAGTCTTCACTCAGAAAGAAGCGAAAACTCGGTGACATCATTAACCCTCGCGGGTAGAGCAGCGAAGAGACTGCCCAGATTACGATTATTAGAGCTTTGTAATTCCGGGAATGGATTCGGATACTTATTCCACTGTGTCCAGGATGACGACCGAGCTACGATGGTATGGCGAGGCATTGGAAAACAATTTGCTCTGACGCCCAAGGTAATCAAGGAATGGACTGAAGTGGCCTCATCTCGTTCCTTTATAGTAGAGACAGTCCCATTCACAGCAATGGACGGAGACAGATTGGGTTTCGACGATTGGACAATTTTCCGTCATCTAGCTCTTCGGAGGTTGGTTGTCGATCCCCTTTCAGAGGCTATAAATATGGCAGCTATGAAGGCCTAGGTTGAATGGAGAGCGAGGGTAGTCTCAGCCATGTAAGTTTCAAGATGGCTCAGAAATGCTCCGTCCACTAGCACGGGGCGTAGACGAAGAACTCAGCAAACCAAGGTTTATTCAGGTCACTGATTTGGCCGGTTCTGTAGTTATTGCTTTATCATTTTTTCCCACCTCTGACTCCATTGCGCCACGCCAACTGGTTGAAGATGACTATGTAGTTACATGCTTCCATGAACACGCTTGCCCGTCCTGTTCGATTCGCGGCGTGTTGAAAAGCCGCCACCTAAAACACACATTCTTGGTGTGTGACCAGTTGAATCGCAATCCTGGGCATCAATGTACGCCTCCCCTCCCGTCTTCGATTTATCCTCATCTGCAGGGGCAGAACTGACCCGTTTCTTTTCCTTAGATGGTCTATTGATGTTGTGCACAGAGTCCAGCGACAAGCACACGATCCCCAACATACCAAGTGGTTCGGCTAGGTTTACTTTTGCTTCTTTCCGGATTTGGCAGCAGCTCTCTCCCTTTCACGCTTGGCATAAATACCGGCGGTGAAAGGGTCCTCGTAGCGCAGGGCCACGACATACACCAGATAGACCCACACGGTCATCAAGATGCCAGCCGGTTTTCCAAATAGCAGAGCAGTGCCTAAGAAGCTCATAGTTGAGCCCCAATACATAGGAGCCCCAGTCACATTGAAAGGAAAGCCTGTCACCATCTCGTCCAACAGGAAACCAAAGTAATCACCCAGGAAAGTCCCGATTATTCCCAGTCTCCACGTAGACGACACAACGAGAATGTTACCGGCAGCGAGCAATGTGTAGGCAGCCGCTTGTGAGTACACAGTCAGCAGTAACGGGTGTGAGGGCTGTTCAGAAATTGCAGTCTTGTACAGCCAGTCACGCAGAATGCCGAGGGAGAAGATGGTGGCAGCGAGGCCATAACAAGCCGTCTTAGAATTGCCACCAAACAGGTTCGTTAGGAACTTGTGATGATACTCTACGGTGGTCCGGCGTTAGTGAGCATTTCATATCATGGTGGATGGGAATTGAAGCTTTGGCGGAGCTCCAGTAGCTTGGGAGGTCTTGTAGATGCGAACCTTGTCGAGCAACGATGCTGCGTGGAGCAAACCACATGGCCGTTAGCTAGTTATATCTTTCACGTACAGTTGGAACAGGCTGAAGGTATTCCGGATGGATTGCGCAAACAAATTGAACTCACTTCCAGAACAGCGGATTGAAGGTAATGGATGCCGCGGACACTATTTTTTTTCACCGACGCGAACAACAAATCAGTCACAAGAACTCTCGCTAAAGCACCTTGGAAGCTGTACTGTCTGTCCCATTGGGCCAAACGTCATTATTGTTACTTACCAGCTAAGCTCGTCTTGTTTAAATCAACATAGTCGACGAGATGGCCTAGAGGGGAGGTCATAATGGGCAGGGCCGGGACGGTGCCAATACAACACAAAAACACCAGCGTCACGACGAACTGAAAAGCACGCAATGTGCACTTTACACCACTCAATTTGATTGAGGAAGTCAAGGTGCGCAGACCACCGTGTGTGGAGAATACTGGAGGAGGGGTTTACCGGAGCAATAGCTAGTATATGATGAAACGAAAAGTAGAGGAGTTTGGCGTCTTGTGAGTTGTAGGAGTTGCAAAGGACAACTAGTGCGCAGACACGAGGAGATTGATGGACCAAGGAGCGTCATAGTCAAGCAACTTAAGCCGAGCTGAGGTGAGCTCCACTGCAGCTCCAGCAGTTCGTTGCGGAGTGAAAGATCCACATTCACAAGCTGACCCGCCTCACGTTGTACCAAAAGATCATCTCCCTCACCTTTTGATCAGAGAGTCCTGTGCCGCCAATAGGTTTTCTCTCAATCCACCAACTGCGCGATAGGTCGATAACCTGGAGTGCACTGCAATGTGCACCTCACGGCACTGACTTCCTCCGCGTTCACAAGGGACCCGAGCCGAACCCCTCACACTGCCATGGCTCGCCGTCGAGACGCGCAGGCGAAGGACCCGGATCCTAGACATCAATTTTGTATTTGTTCAATATTCCATGCTTGAAATTAGCTCAATATGGTGTACCATGATGCAATTTTCCCTTCGGAACATTGTGGATTTCGTATTGAAGTACTTCAATGCCTCGATAGAGTATCTATTGGCAACATGGATTCTCCCAACGTGCAAATAACTGCTCCATATTCTGAATACATCTGTGTACGAAGCTACAAGGTGATGTGCTGCAAACAAAATGTACATTGGTGGACATGATTTACGCACTTTACCTTACAGTGCTCAAGGTGTCATGTTTAGCCTGTGACCGTACATTTCACAATGTGGTTGCCTAAACAAGCTCCTTAGCATGTGCTATTTTTCATCGTGCGCACATCACAAAACAGGTCAACTTGGTTGAAACCCATTCCTTCTCTTGGTCTTAAAGTCGTGTGCATCATTAAGTCTATCTCTCTGAGATGCTGCTGGGGGCTTTTCATGCCACTGGTATCAATGCTTTTAATTACGGCGAGCTCGAGTCTTTTTGCCTGTTGTTGTTGTGTCTTCTTCGTCCTCATCCTGGCCCTTCTTGAGGTCTTCTGTCAGACCCCATTCTTCTTTGTCGTACCAATCCTCACCATCGGATAAGTCTCTATTGGGTCCACAATGAGCTTCTGCTTTGGCCCATCGCAAAACATTGCTGCGAAGCCTGTGTGCCCGGAGTAAGCCCTGGTGTAACCGACTGGCACCTCTACACACCTCTTCTTGCTTCTGCACATACAGTGCAAGCAGCCGTCTTATGTCTTCGGCCTCGTTCTCCGGAATATTCAAATCTCGGTTAGGCTTGGCTCCAGCCGGTGGAAGAAACAAGGGGTAGATTAGCGACTGGTCTTGTAGTGTTGACGCTCCTGGGACGGTGGATTGCTCCGCACGAGTATCGGCTGCCGGCGCTACTGGATTTCCATTCTGTTGAGCTGATTCATCAGCTTCGTCGGCACCAACTTTCTCACCACTCTGCGGCTGATTGGGCTCCCCATCTTTGGCTTGCTCAGCTTCCGACTCTTGCTCGTTTGCAATGTCCTTTCCATTATATTTCTTATCATCTTTCGAATTCGTTACATCCGCCATGGACACATCGCCATCGATGGTCGCACTATCCGGTAAAACTGGATGCTCGTTCGACGATATCTTGGCACTTAACGGATCCGAATTTCCATTCACCACAAGCGCGAGTGAGCCTTGGTCATCGTTGCTGGACAAGCCTTGTAGGAAGCGGGCCAAGTGCTCCTCTGAATATAAATCGATATCGTTCGGACCTATCATTGCTTCGCATGGCATCCATACACCGTCTCCGCATAGAGAGGTCCACAGATTCCGTACTTGCCATAATGATTGGTTCTCTTTGCGCATAATGTCACAGCTCTGGGCGATGAGCTCGGTAAGCGTTTTGGATGTGAACGGTTTTGAGAGGGTGGGATGGCCTGGTAAATCGGTTGAAGCCGTCAAAGGAGCCAATACATCTGCAAAAGGGTTAGCAACGCGCCTGCTCGGCAATCCGATCGTGAGACTCACGTTCTAGGCGAATTTTGGAGTATGGATTAAGCTCAGCGGCTGCCAATTCAGCTTCCTCTACTCGGTCGTCGTCGTCGTCGCTAATAATCTCGTAGCCCTCGTCGTCAACCAGCGGCAGGTTTGGATACAGGATGTTTCGTCGGACACCAGCATAGTCCACAACCTACGGAAAGGAATTCGTTAGGTAACGGTTCGCTGAGATGAAGTTTTGGCAAAGATAAGCAAGATCGTACTTGTTTATAAGCGCTGGGATTGGCAGTCGGCACCAGCTGTCCCTTGAGGGCAAACCGCGCTCTTTTCTGGAGCTTGTGGCCTCGATTGGTCAAGCTGTCGATATCGGAGTCGGAATCAGATTCTATTGACCGTGCCTTGGTCAGGGTTGGATCGTCGCGCGCAAGAAGTAATAGTCTGAAGGGAGTCTCACCGTAAGCTTTTCTCTTGAACGCCTTTTTCATGCCAGCTATCGTTTCGGCGAAGAGGATCTGTTGTGTTGCCATGATGGGCCGTGTGACGGGAAGGCTGATGATTGTGGGTGATGGGCGGGAGCGGCTTGCCAAGGGTCGCAGCAAAAAGTCTTGGTGTTTTCGCCGTTGGCCCGTTTGGTGACAATTTGGCCAAGCCGGGGCTAAAAGTAGGGTCCAAGAGGTTATAAGTATCAGAGCCAGCGAGGTTTCGCTTCGAGAGAAGATATTGGCGCGGTGTTTGCGAGGGAACAAGTTTGCATTCTGGCCGCGAGCGCGAGGGGACTGATCACGACGAACCAACTGCACAAGCAGCTTCGGCAGAGACACACGGTGGAGACATAAGGCTAAGTAAGTAACTACTCCATTCCTCCTTCCCCATTCACAAGTCCCACATTCGGCTGTGAGGGCCAATAAAATCCAGTGTCACGGGGCTGATTTTAGCCGACTCCGGAAAAGCAACCACGCGTACGGAGTACTCCGTAGCAGAACTTCAATCATACGTCACCGTGATCCTGCCGCATATGTGCAGTCCTGCTGCGGCATGAAATCGTCAATAATTTTCATCAACGGAATTCTTATATAGAGGCATAGTTTGTGACAGTGTGCATTATTGCCCGCAACCCAAGAAAACTACATGCTATATCCAGCCCAAAAGCCAATCCCAGGTTCGCCAGTGCTAGAACATCTCCAACTCTTCAACGAGGCCGCAAACCCGCTGTATACAAAAATATCAAGCTGCTGCATGCTATGCCATGGTGCCGGTCCCATAGATCGTCATTCAAACAGGAATTCGAGACAAACTTCCCAGCTTGCTCATAATCAAACTGTTTAGTCCTTATGGCTGTACCGCAAATATAATTTCAATTAGCACTCATTCAAGGTACTTGATCAATGTTGGACCATGATTTACCTATTTGGAAGATTCGTGATTTCTTCGAATGACTGGAGTATGTCGAATCCCATTGCTACCAACGGCTCATACGCATCATCCACAGCCTGAGATCATGTCAGAAACCTGTATCATTGCGTGGCGGGTCAACAGACTTACCCAGCTTAACACGGCCTTGGCAGCCTTATGGCTCTTGCTCTGACGGACACCCATAAGAGCCAATCCTTGCAATACTAGCGCTGCTTGAGGAGTCGATGGCACAATAGGTGCAATGATGCCGCCAATATCTCCACGGTCTGATAAAAGGGATGGGATGTAAGTAACTAGAGGGCTGGATTGGCGGCAAATAATAACACTGCCAATGAGGTTCCCTGATGGGTCCTTGGCTCTTACGATACCGCAGGCCTTATTTTCTGAGAGTGCATACGTGTAGAGCTCCAACACCTCGGGGTTGGCATTCGCACGTATGTGATGCAGCACGCTCTCCGCGTTCTCCAGACCATGAATCAAGTCGAAGCTGATATTAGCCCTCTGGATGCTTTGAAGAAGCCCTTCTGGGGCCACCCAGTTCGCAAGGTCGTTAATAATCATATTAGTCAAACGTCGAGGGAATTGAGTGTCCCAACCGCTGTTGCTAAACCATTCCTTGACCGTATTGACCTCGATATCTAGAGGGATGCCCAAGAAGACACCAGGAAAGCACATCCCAACCTGGATTGCTTTGAGGCCCCTTTGTTCTTTGAGGCTTTTCAAGGCTCGTCGATGAAGTGATCGGCCGATGGACACGTTCCGTTTGGCAGGATCAACGAGTAAAGTTCCAATAATGCCAACGCCTCCGATAAAGTATGTGGCAACAAAACCATACAAGGCGCCTGTACTGCTGTTTCTAACAACAAAGTGGGTTTCGTTGATGTTCGGATTATGCAATTCGAAGGCAGCCGCCCTCGTTGACTTCAGAAAATGGAGATCTGGGGCACTAGCCCGATGGACACCTTTAAGTAGATCATCCAACCCACCATAGTCTCTACTGCGGTCGTATTCTTCCACAAGCCAGTGTTGCCTCGATTTGAGGACTTTTTTGCTTTTCCGCAATGTTCCCGGCATGCTGCCGGTAGGGTTGATCTCGCCAACTAAAACGCGGACCAACGCAGACATGGCATTCTCGGTGAAGTCAAATGTGCAAACATAGGTACCAATGGACTTATCCATGGCAAAGTCATATGGAGAGCTCACAGCAACTACAATCAGTTGCTTCTTGTTCCCTCTGCTTCGATGCATGGAGCACATCATGTCTACATGCTTGGTGAAGCCCGCTTGGTACATATTTCGATTCGCGTCAGCTGTGACGATGATGATACAAGATGCCCTGTTTATAAGGTTTTCATGGACTATCCTATTATTAGCCAAAGTAGTACAGAACGGGTTAGAGCGGTCTACCATTGGAGAGAGACGGATTTACCTGGTCTCACGCCATTCGCTGTATAGCTCGTGTGGACGAGCTTCTCATTGCGGTATCTGGCAAGATTCTTCCCAAATTCACGGAAGACACCCTCACCACTCATGATTGCACTCCGTTCACGTTCTCTGTGTACCCAACTATCGTGGTTCGTTGGGGCTTGCGACCAGTTCTTCTTGGATTCCAATAAGCTCTTCGTCATTGCAGATGCCGGAAGAGGCTTTACAAGAGGTGTGAGTAACAACAGTTCTTCTCCAGGATGCATGGAATTCGAAAGAGGAAGCAGTTTCTCCTTATCACGAATGACGGTAATCGATTCGTCGTAAGCTCGTCGAGAAAGCGACAGATGAGATGGGTGCATCTGAGATAAAAGCGAGATACCGGGAGGGTTGAGAGCCTTAGCCCAGGATGTGCAGGTCGACTTCAAATGCTGCATGCGTCTAATAGAAGTGAAGATTCTCTCTTTCGTAATGATCCCATTATCATAACCCAGCTTCAAGCCTTTGATGGCCTCAAGCTGAACATCATAAGCGCGGCAAAGGAGAACGAGATCACAGCCAGCTTCGACCGCCATAACGACACCATTTTGCACTCCAAGGTCATGGCTTAGCGCTTCCATTTCCAAACACTCCGAAATAGCAACTCCCTTGAAGCCGAGCTCGTTACGGAGCAAATCATCCACTACCTGATCAGACAAACAGGCATGTCCGACATTCATGGATGGATTTGATATACCGCAACCACCGACAAACATGGCATCCAGTTTCCCGGATGCAATTGCATTTCGGAAAGGTACAAGGGCGCTGAGGCTCAATTCCTCCAAGGTTTGTGTGATGATCGGGACATCAAGATTTGAACCTTGAAAATCCAAATTTCCATATGACGGGAAGTGCTTTCCGGCGGCGGCTATGCCCGCATCACGAACGCCGCTCAGGGCAGCCAGACCATACTGAGAGGCTTCTTGCGGGTCATCTCCGGTGGCGCGAACACCCAGGGGTTGATATCTCGCATTATTAAGAACATCTAACACGGGGCCGAGCATCAGATTTACACCACATGCCGATATCTCAGTGGCTGTGGCCTTGGATATTTCATAAGCCAATTCGACGCGACCTGTAGCAGCAATGCCCATAGCACTGGGGAACTGGCAGACGTAGTCTTCGTCGAATAAACTGTTCACGCCGCCATTCTCCTGGTCCACTGCGATGAGCAGCGGTTGAGGATGGCCAGAATTCTTGGCAATAGTCTGTAACTCCTGAACAAGTTTGGCGGTTTGCTGAGCAGCTAGTAAGTCAAGTCAGCATTTCTCGTGTTCAGTGACAAAACCCCCACGTGCTCAGAGTTGGACGATAGTTGCGGCCCGTGAAAATGACCAGTATCTCAAAATAGAAAACTGAATAGCAAATCCGGGGGGGGGCTTTGTTTTGCGTTCGAGCAATGAAGGGGGGTGCGACAAACAGGGAGATAAACGAACATTTCAAGTTCTTGGCTGTAAGAATAATGGATCCAAGATGATGGTCTTCGATCAGGCTCTTGATCTGGGGTGTAACTTCGGTGCCATCCCAACCCATAATCAGCATCTGCCCAATCGCCCTGTTATGAGGCAAGACGAAGCTTATGCGTTAGCGTATGCATCAGGGACCTACTTGGACCAAAAATAAAGCTTTACGTAGAATCTTAAAGACTCATACATACCAATCGAGGTTATGCCATAGTGGGTCCAATTCGCTCGCAGCCGAAGTTGCGTTGGAGTTTGCTTTCTTGGAGTTGAGGTTGGGGTTGGAATTGGCGGCCATTGTGAATGGGACAAGGGCGGCGACCTGTCTACGTTGCTGCACTCATAGTAGCCGATTGGCGTGGAATCTAGTCGGCAGTTGAGGCTAAAGCAGGCGTCGGGGATGATTCGATGTTGATTTGGATAAGTTGGAGGTGGCCTAGACAGAGAGCTGGCCTGTGAGTACGGAATAGCGGCAGCAAGCGCTCGATTGCCCGGCAGATTGAGCTGGTTGGCCGCTCGCTATCATTTGATTTGAGGGGGTTGGTTAGGGTCGACCAGCTTGGGACGTCTGGCTACTTCGGTAGGACCAGCCGAATAGGTAGGTGCTCAGTTTAGTTAGTTAGTGCTCGGTACTGAGCGGGTTACTTTTTGTCAATAACGACTTGTGCAAGCAGGCAACTACCTAAGCCACTGCCAACCTGGCACGCTCTCAAACAGCCCATCTCAGATCCTCAAACCCCGGCTCAATATCGGCAAGAGGCTCCTAGTAGGAGGCATTATGGGAGATGGGTAGATAGCACCAACTAGACTAGGCTACCCTAGACAGCATCCTTAAATTCGGCTCTGGCCTCATCCCAGTAACCCAAGACGGGACTCTAAATGTCGCCACTGAGCAGACCGGGGCCTGAATCTCAGCTGTATCAATAGGGTCACGGCATGGATCAGCTGATGGACAAAACACAGCGGTTCCGTCTCTTGCGCTTGACGGCTCCTTCCAATGTCTTCTCCTAGCCTTTCAATCAGTGGTGGGGCTTGAGGTTCTCGCCATCGTCCACTGACAGCGGCAAGTCAACGTTACATGGGGAACACGTTTAGGGCCGAGCAGAGATCTAGGCATCCAGCTGGCAGCAGCTCGCACCCCCTGCCCTCCGGTGATCCACCTGTTACAGCGCTCCTTGTCCGCTACGGCACGATGGCTGTGTCGATGATAAGGCTCTTACGCCAATGAGGCCGCTGCATTCTGGACTTCTCGTTGCTGGACACTTCAGTTGCAACGGTTCTGGTTACGAAACCATGAGCCAGTACTCCGTACTCCGTACCTCTTCTGGTCAAGGTTCTTTCCCACCCCGGCATCTCCGCCAGTCTCACTCCGTAGCGTTGAGCCGAATGGATCCACGGGGCAGCCAACCGTGGGCCATTGCATGGCACCGTGACAGTGATGATGGCAGAATCCAAAGTTTTTTTTTCCTGCTCGTCTCTTTCCGTGCGTTGTATTGCTATCGTTACCACCAAGAGCCCGCTCCCGCACTATATTGACCCTCGTGTCGTGATGACTGGGCGTGTGTCCATCGGAATGGCGGGGGCGGAATAGCCAGGACTAGTAACCATGAACATCTGCCATGGACCCAGATGGCTTTATAATACTGTTCAGCAGTAGTAAGAGCATGGTAGCAACGATGCCATCGGGATATCTTGAGCATCCAAGCACTCTTGCATCATCGTATATTATCACTCCCTCCGTCAGACTCGCCTAATTCCTTCCTGTTGTCCAAAGCATTCCTTCCCTATTGAGCAAAGACATTCCATTACCAGACGCGACTCATTATTCGAATCGTCGTCGGGTGGAGAACCTCGCGTGAACGTCGACAACATGCCTATTGCGCTATCTCCGCCGAGCCGCCCCCGTGCGAGAAACGGTCTCACGAAATTCACCAATTGCCGTCTGGTAAAAGGTGATGCTTTGGTCACCGAAGACCTCTGGGTCAGTTCAATATCAGGCAAGATCATCAACAGCCAGGCTACTTTCTTCGATGAATTGAATCTCCCTGATGAAACCATCGACCTTGGAGGGCGAATCATTTCCCCTGGTATGATTGAATGCCAGCTGAATGGAGCTTTCGGCTTCAACTTTTCCACTCTCCTCGACGACATGTCACAATATGGCAAGAGGGTCAACGAGGTGAACAAGCTGCTGGTTCAAACTGGTGTTACATCATACCTCCCCACAATCACCAGTCAACGACCAGAGTTATACCAAAAGGTGAGGTCGCGATTTTGGTTAATGCTGTAACTATATTTGCGTTGCGTCAGGTGCCTGCCGCGCTGTCTCGTCCCGTCTACGGGGCATCCTCGAACAACTGTGGTGGGGCTATATACGCAGGCGCCTGACTTCCTTCGATATGCATCTGCTAACGAGAACATCGGTGCATAGGCACTCCCATTCCTCGGACCATCTGGGAGAAACCGAGATGCGCATGAGGGCTCTGAATCGCTCGGCGCCCACTGCGAAGGGCCGTTTTTAAATCCCACCAAGAATGGAGTTCACAACGTCGATGTCTTGATTGAGGCACATGATTTTGCTGATATCGAGGCGTGTTATGGCTCTGATAATCTGCGCCCACAGGGCGACGGTGAGCCGATGCCTGTTAAGATGATAACTGCTGCACCAGAGCGCGGACAAATGATGGAGCTTATTCCGGAACTTACTTCGCGAGGCATTATTTACTCAGTTGGTCACTCGGAAGCTACGTATGAGGAGGCGTCTGAGGCTGTTGGCCAAGGCGCTTCTATGATCACTCACCTGTTCAATGCTATGCGACCTCTGCACCATCGTAATCCTGGCATTTTCGGCGTGCTGGGTAAAGCCGAAAGTTTGACCCGCCCTTACTTCGGCATCATTTCTGATGGCATTCACCTGCACCCCACAACGATCAAGATTGCCTTCAATGCGCATCCTGATGGATTCATTCTCGTTACAGACGCAATGCACCTTGCTGGCCTACCAGATGGCGCTTATCCCTGGACCAATGGCGAACAGACTTGCAATATTGTCAAGAAAGGATCAAAGTTGTTGCTGGAGAACTCTGACACCATCGCCGGAAGGTGAGTTTATGAAAGCCTTTATTAGATGCTCCTGCCGTCGTCGTGCATGCCGCTAGACGAAACCTTTCTGGTCTAAATTGTTTCCTAAAGTACTAACGACTGGGTGCCAGCTCCATCACACTGATCGAATGCGTCAACAACTTCCTCGAGTGGTCAGGCGCAAGCATCCCACAGGCCCTCAAGGCCGTGACTGCAACTCCCGCTGCCATGTTGGGAATTCAGGACGTCAAAGGATTTTTGGAGGCTGGGGCGGATGCTGACCTTGTCATCTTCTCTGAAGGAGAGTCCAAAACGGGTTCCGGTTCCAAGCAGCTCGTCCTTGACGAGGTATGGAAGTTTGGCAGCAGGTTGTACAACGCAGACAGTGCCAAGGAGGCGTCATGAAAAGCATGAGATGAACTGTTCAAAGCATTGAACAAGCAGTGCATCAAATTTCGACACAGGGGATTTCCCTGAAACAGTGAAGAGCATCACGAACTAGTTCCAGGCTGTTGGACCAATCGCGAAGACTTGGGGGAGCTTGCCGTTGTACATATTTTTGGACAGGGATAATGCCTATTAGTTGGAGAAGCAGAGCGGGGGAGGCTTGCCAGGGGTCGCGACCGTAGTTACCAGAACAGAGCACGAGGAAGACGAGAGCGCAAGTGCAACGAAGGATGAAAGGCAAAAATTTTGGCGTACAATATTACTACATATTACTATTCCGCGGGACTAGATTCCGCTATTATCGCTCACATGCTTTTGTGAGCCGGTTCAATAAATCGAATGGCGTTATCGTTATGACATTCTTGGGGTATTGGTATTGTGCGACTCGCTGGGAACGCCACTGCGATCGGATCGGGCAGACTTCGAAGCCGGTTTAGCGAGTCTTGTCTTTTAGGCTTCCTGTTTGGGTGAATGATGAATCGCTGCAGACTGACAGGCCAGTGGGACGACTATATTTATGCACCATGTCTCAGAATTCAGGATCATTTCCAGAACAAGTCAGTTTTTTGTTGTACGCCAGGGCTGGATTGATCAGTAGACGACTGTCACCGTGTCACCGTGTCAAGCCAAGATTGCCAAGCCCTTTTTTCAACGCAGCGAAATTGCATTATGGCAGCAGGGGGCAAGGGATCAACTTAAAGAAAGAGCCTCTACAGCCCAGTTACCCCATCTACAAAGTGTCTGTCCAGGCTTCGGGTCGGATCAAAATGAAATATTGGTTACACAGATACATAGTGAGATACCCTGTTGCTCGTATTTGACGCTGGATTTTATACTGTGGCAAGTGGTCTAGACAAAACAAGGCCCTGCCTTGGGTAGCTGAGGCTTGCCCCTATCAGGCGCCTTACGGGGCCGAACCAGCTTTTGACCATTGTTTAATATTATTCAATATGGAAAAGAGGCGGACATGTACTCCGTAGGACAGGCCTAATATATTACGGCGTGAATGAGGGGTAAGAAAGCAGTTTCATGTATCCCCGTTGACGACAAGTCCGCGGCGACTTCTTCAAACTCTCAGCCCAGTTTCGCCGTAATCCGCCACAATTTCCATAACTAGTTCCACAGACAATGCGGGACATTCTCCGCAGAGAGGCGAACTTGACGAAATGCAAAAGGGAAACTCCCAGGCAGCAGAACGGGAATGATGACCGGCCACCGGATGATCCTGTTGGTAAGCGGGCTCATGTCGGTGCAAGAAATGGGCTCGCCGCGTGTTGGTGCTACGCTGTGCTACGCTGTGTTGACCTGGCCGGGAAAGTATGCTAGCTAAATCGACTGCAACAGTCGAGTCGGTCGAGTCTGGCTGCTTCAAAAATCCCCACGGCGGGCACGGTGGGCACCTTTTTGTCAAGCCAACCTTATAAGATCCATGTTTTTGTTTCTCCAAACTTGGTGAGACAGGCCAGGACTCACTAGGCGCCACGGGACCGCAGCCGACATTGGAAAGGTGACGAGGTAAAAAGCAAGCAACCTTCGATATTGCGGGGGGAGGAACAAAAAGAAGGGTCCGTCGTGGTTGGGAGTGAAGATCTTGGAGTGTTGACTGGTTGGGTGTCCCTGCCCGTCAGTTCAACGGGGTGGAGAAGGGTGGGAGCTATCAGGGCTGCGGAGGTTGCCCGTCTAGCCACTGACAACTTCAAAGCAGCGCGCTCTTTGGCTATCCGCTACTAGACAAGTCCTATACAGCCAGCTCATTTGCTGGGTTTCGTGGTGATCATGTTTCTTTTGGTGCCCCCAAAGGGCGGCCTTACCCACCACACCGTTTTCCCGCTTAACCCTTTGGTGCCTTGCACGTCAACAGCCAAAAGCCACGGTTAGAGCGCTGTTTCTATCGGCAAGACATTGTGAGCGTGACTGGTGTCTATCTGACATGACGATATCATGATTTAGGACTTTTGTCTTATCTCCTCCTGCTTCATTGCTCGCGTTTTCCTGTGTCGCCGGCGATCATGGCCATTCCGCGCCAAATTACTCAACTGTTTGATTCTATCCGTCGTTCGCCGCCACTTAGCAACCTCGTGCCTCTGCGCTCTTATCCGGCATGTTCCAACGTGGCAGGAGCTGGGGATGGTCTGGATGCCTGGGTCATTAGTGCAGATAAAGCTGCAGCTCAAGCGTCATGGAGGACCTGTGCTCCGTTCTCCGGCGTTGAGAGGGCCTGCTAGTTTGCAAGCCGCAAGCTGGGGTAGGGCAGTAATGCCATACTGCCATACTGCAATACTGCGATGCAGTTTGGTACTCAATCAACTAACCAAGTAGGCTCTTCTTTAGTTACGCCGTGCGTTACTACCAGCTGACCCTGTGAAGATGGCTGCCTTCTTGGACCTGGGGACGCCACCGACACTTCATTAGTTAGCATCCCTCCGCTCGACCGGCTGGACGTGGAGGTCAGCCCTCGAAAGCAGCCAAACAGACGCTGGAGAAATGAGAAGACATAGTTCATGGTCGCAACCGAGCTGCTCCAGTGTATGGGGAAGTTGGGGGAAATTGTAGGCCGGACTAGCCCGGTGCTTGCTAATTTATTACCATTAACTATGAAATACATACTAACTACATGACTACTCGGTACTCCGTACACGTTGGAAAGATGGTTCAGGCACCTGACACCAGAACCAGTCAGTGGGCTGGCAGTACGGAGTAGTAATATTGTAGATAGGACAGGACAGGAACTCTGTGAGTACAGGCAAAGAAAGACGTGGTTGACCGGCTGCTATCAACTCCGCGTGGTACAAGGCATGCACCATGAGGGCATGAGGGCACATACTCCGTACTCCGTACTCCGTAGTTACTAGGCCTTTCAACTTCTGAACCGGGAAAGCTGGCCCGACCGACTCAAGCCACCACAACCATGCTCCGGAGTGGATGTTGCCGTTTGTGAGGGTGGTTCAACTGATCAACCGGTCAACTGGTCGAGATTCAATATTCAACCTTCACCTCAACGGTGGAGTGCTGCAAAGCGTCTGGCCAACTTGCTTGATCTGGTCTTGTTGTTTGTCGAAGCCGACTTTTTCATGTGGCTGTCTGTGTCTGTGTCCGTGTCTGTGTCTATGCCCTGACCGCCCCCGTCCTGTCGAGTTACTTCTACTTGCAACAGACTCTCTGTTCTGTCTCTCAAAGTAAACTCAACCCCCGTTCTCCTCACCCAGCCCCAAAAAGGGACTCTCCTGTGCTCCATCCAGATTCGTCCAAGTGTCGCCTTTTGCCTCCAATACCTGAGGTCATGAACCGCTCTGTCGCCTCCACAATTGCACCGCATTGAACCGCTTCTGCAACACACCAGCCAGACATCCCCACCAAATCCTGCATTACTCCAGCCTCAAGTCGCTCGGCTGCTTTTTTTGCACCTGCACCGCACTGTATTGTACCGCACCGGTTCTCGGTACTCCAGTGCCACCTCCCGTCCTGCCGTCCTGTCATCTTCACCTTGGACATACACTCCCTCCAAAGCCCCGAATGCAGGTGCAGGGCATCCGATATCCCGCTCAGTCTCAGTCCCAGTCTTAGGCTCGTGGCCTCCTTTATCTTCTGTTCCTTTTTTGTCGGGCGGCTTATCGTGTCTGGCGCTTGGGCTGTCCTTCTTTGAGCCACATCCGATCCTTATCTGACGTACTTCCTCCGACCAAATCGTTTTTCCGGCTGCACCTCGTCTGCGCTGTGCTCCGCCCGAACTGTCGGCCTCCTGCGACATCCTGCCCGCACGCTCTGGCTTCGAGATTCATCTGTTCCGGAACCGCCCCTCGCCTCTACCTGCGCAACCCGTCGCTGTGTCGATACGACCATCTCACGTGCGACACTGACGGCGGGCGAACGATGCCATGGCTACGTTCAACTCCATGCCGGCTATGACAGCTACTGCGTCTAACGACGTGATGGGCTTGAATCACGCCGCATCTGGTCAACCCATGGCGATGGATCACTTTGATCAAGACTTCAACTTTGACGAGGCAGTCCTGTAAGTTGCCGTTTTCCCTCTTTGTTTATGGGGCCAACATCACCAAGATTTTGACTGGTTTGCGCCTGGATTTCGCTTTATGCTAATTACTATATATCAGCGATGGTGCTCCGCTGCCTCCCCTTCCATTTACGCCAGCATATGATTTTGACAATTTTGCAACCACCTTTGAAGACCCATTCGCCTACTCAGCAGCGCGGGCCTTTGAACCAACGCCGAATCCAGATGCCCTCAATGAAGAGTCGCCGCCCCAGGAACTCGATAACAAGCTTCTTGGATTTTCAGAGGCAGCCATGACGGCCACTGTCGTAGACGAGACTGGCAAATTTGCAGACGTAAACATGAGCGCCGAATTGTACGGCATGTTCTTTGTCGCAGAAGATGTCTTTGGCGGCGACAACTCAGGTAGACCTCTGGAGTTGACTTGCTATCGACGTAATCTTTGGCAATGCTCAGGCCAAATAACACTGCCAAAGAATCTTTCTCACATAATTGACGAGCAAGGCCATCAATTCCCCGTAGACGAATTGTCGGCATCCATAACAGCAGTCGAGTCTATTGAAGGCAAGGCAACAGAAATCATCTCTATCCCCTGGAAAAGCTCAAACCCTCAGGCTGGCAGCGAAGAGGCCAAGGTCGCAGGTGCCCCGCCTCACATCCCTCTCGATTTGAGTACAGCTCAGGAGGTTGACGCTATTCGAGTCACCTTACCGGTGTCTTGGAAGAGACTTCAATTTAAACACGCCACAGCCAACAATGGTCGACGGAAAGGCCTACAGCAGCACTACGTTGTCCAGATAAACCTCATTGCCAAGTCCAAGGGCAGTGATGGCATAAAGATTGCTGACATCCAGTCTGGCCCCGTCATAGTGCGAGGTCGCAGCCCTCGCAATTTCGATAGCCGAAAGGATGTGCCTCTAACGGGCGAGAAACGCATAGAAAGGAAGAATACTGCTGGCTCTGATAGTGCGACTTTGAAAATGGAGCGGGAGAACTTGCAAGCTACAATGCAAAGATTCCAGCCTATAGGCAGTGTAGGAGTAAGTCCCCTCCTTTTATTTTTGCCACGTGCTTACAACAATTTGGGAAGCATCCAGGCTGACCGTCAAAACAGACTCCAGCCGAGTGGACAGGGAATAATCACCAGCAGCAGCCTGTGCCACAAGCGAACAACCAGAGTCCGCATCCGGCGAAGAGAATGGCCTTATCCCCCCCTACTGTTAACCGGCCACCTGTTCCTGCATGGTCAGCCGATGGAAAGAACATAGCGGCTGGTCAAAATCATCGAGGCTCAATAAGTCGGCAGAACACTGCAGTTCCTATCAACCTCTCACTTTCTGAAGACGAAAAGAGTCCGAATCGTTCCAGTGCGGAGTTACAAAGTCCTCAAATGGGAAAGGCTTATCCTGTCTCAGGACAGAATGTTGGAAATAGTCCTACTGAGGATCCGGATCCTCTCTACGAATACTTTCCCCTTTCGCTTGATGATTGGTGAGTATCTGAATCATCCTCCATAGCACCGAGCAAGCGTTTCTCTACGAACAAGAATGCTGATTTTTTTTACTCTTAGGATGCCTCCGATTGACGCTGTCTACAGACCACATGTTGTTCATCATACGATTGTACCGCCCGAGATGAAAGCCCAGCAGAGCCAAAGTAAGGCAAAGCGATATTTCGCAGCTGAATAACATGAAGCTGATGGCGCGGGACGCTTTATTGTACGACCGTTTTGACGACCCTCCTACGATGGCGTCGTCTCGGATTAGAATCGCTCCATCGTGGTGGAGATCAAACTTGTACTATATATTGATATCAGACGTTTCATGCGTCAAACATATGCTGGGTTAGTTTTGTTTGTGGTTATAACACGGATGGCGGCTGGGCAGAGCACTGCAAGAATAGCGTGCCTTTTTATACCCCAGGGGTTTTCATTGTGATGCTGATATTCAACAATTTTCATGGGGGAAAATGGCTTATGTTTTCTTTTTGGGTAAAGTTACGACAAAACAAAGGAAATGATGACTACCACGTACAAGAGTGCAATTATTTTGACGCAAATAAAGCTGTGACATGGGTTGTGTTCATGTTTTGTTTGTTGCCTGGCTTGCTAGCCAGCTCGTAGTGGCTCGTAGTGGCTCGTAGCGGCTCAGCCTGTACATGTGATGCGTGGTGAGTGCCACGACCAACAAACAATCATGTATCAAGTTGGTACAACTGCAGGCACTCGTTTGGCCGAGTCTCGTGCCGCGATGCTGAATAGATCGAGTTAGTCGGGCCCTTGTGTCGGGCGCGTGTGTCGAACGCTAGTGTCGAGTCTGACCGGTTCCTATTGCCACAGGTGGTGTTTTTATGGCAAACTCCAGCATAGAGGACGTTGGTCCGGAGTCCACCTAGGTTAGTGCAAGAATATAATATACCCACGCACGCAGCAAACCCCCGGGGCGGGAGAACCATCTATTCTTGTTTCTCTCGCCCTTCTGCGCGTCACTCTGGCTTGGCCAGTCGACTATCCACCATGAGCGACTGCGATACATTCAGTCTCGTATCGTCCAACGACAATGAAGAGTGGGGTGACGAGATTCCACCGACGGAGTCGGAGAAGGCATCGGAGGCTGCTTTCATTGCTCGGGTTTGGGAAAAATATAATGCGGGCGTTCCCCTGTACACAAAAGAAATGATCAGGTTCGCTCAGCAGCAGATTTCTCAAAACCCCTTGCCGTATGCCATCCAGGTTTTGGGGTTTGACGGGGAGCTGCACCCCAACACGCTTCCGTTGTGGTGGAGCGCGCCAAGTGAGCGGTATGCCTTTAACCGTGATGTTGTTGGCAGTGACTTTCAAGCTGACAAGATCTATCCGCGAGGAGGATGTATCCTGTCTTGATGTTCGCGTCGATTGAGGAAATCACATCCCCGGCGCCGCACCGCATTTTGTCACAGGAATTCGCTTGCGTTAGAGTCGGTGGCCAGTCTCGAGATGGCACACTGTCAGTACCGGAAGTTCCTCTAAATGAGGCGGGTGCTGGATTTGAGGCGAATTTCCAGCTGTGGGAGCAGAGTGAGACGTGGAAGCAGCTCAAGCAAAGTCTTGGGCCGTGTCTGGCGAGGCTGCCCGAGATTGACAAGATCATAGGTTTCGGCCTCGGGTACATTACGGGTAGAGAGTACACTGGTGATGTTGAATCTAGAAAGGATGGACCATGTACGCAGCACGCCCTGCTGATTACTTTGGCTCGATATCTTGAGCAGGAGACCGGCCGTGCTGTCAAGTGCTACGTGCAGGATCCTGCCTACTCGGACACCTGCAAGGCTGTTCTTGGGGCTCGCAACATAGAAGTTTTAGAACCGGAGGACGGGTTCCTCTTGGTCGATGACAAGTCTGTTGTGCTGTCGTTCTCACCGAATGTTCCCGTTCGACAGATCACTGCTGACCTTGCTCGTCCGGCAATGATGATTTGGGATCGGGTTGTGCTGCCGACGGAGCGTCCCTGGAGGCGCCTGAAGCGAGGTGGATGGTTAAGGTATGTCGCATTTTCCCGGCCAATTCATATTTTTCTTCTTTATCTCCCCTGTTTTGTCTTCTTATCCCCCCCCCCGCCCCTGGTTAGTGTTTTTCTGTGACGGGCGTTGTTAACTGGTTGATTTTTATAGCCCTCATACAACCGATCCGGTTTCACCTCGTGTCCTAGCCATGGCGAGGGAGTACACCGAGATTCCTTCCGATGATGAGTTCTTGAGGGCCATAGGTGTATATGTGAGGCAGGATTAAGAAGCAGGAAGCAAGAAGCTTTGTTATAGCAACGCTATGCTTAGAAGAAGTAAGTTTTCCGCATAACGTTGCATTGTGTGCGCATCCGTGCAGGCCCAGCCTCCATGGTAAGTATCAGGTGCATGACGCAAGTACAGGGATTCAATGGCAACGAGAAGAACGCAAAGAAGGCCTTGGGAATCGGGTATCGAGGACCGCGGACCAGGAAATAGACTATCTACACGCGCGGAACATGGTCTTTTATGTCTTAGAGTAGACCGCCAATGATGCCATAGATATCTGTCACACACAAAGCACACAAGGCAGAGTGAATTAAGACGGCAGCTCGGCGCGGCAGCTCAATGGTACACTAGCTAAACCTTCGTTGACGCAATGCAATAGATTGGGCAAGTGGCTGTTTCCCTTTCATTAACGTAATACTGTAACTATGTATTCGAAATCTCTTGCTGGTAGGTTATCGACTACACCTGACATTATGCATGGGCCAAACCCCTTGTATCCGGCCACGTACGGGTTGCAGTTAGATTCTTAGCCCCGAAATAGTATACGTGGTCTATAAGTAGACGTCTGTGTGTAGATCTGCTATTTGATGTCGTAAGATGACTTGAGAGGCGGAGAGTAACGTCGCAAGCGGAACGTCAGTGACAGCAAGGGAGGGGTTTCGACAACGTCTTCCCTCCTGGAGCACCTTTACTTATCCTTCCGTGACCGATAATAAGAATATTGGCAGAGGCCAGTGATATCCACTCACTCACTCACGGCAGGCATCCTACGACACGGCCAGTATATCGCTTTCACCCCCTCTCTCCCGGTGGTTCCATTCCATCACAGCCACATACAGACCATAACCGCTGCAGACCGCGCTCCGAAACGTCATTGCCTAGTAGTTAGTCAGTTACACCGCACCTCCAAAGTGGGTTTGTCCCCGAACCCCAAACAAGCCGCGATAGTCCATTCTCTCTCACGGTCCCCGAAAAATAATTTCCCGCGTGGCTTCGTTACGCCGAGCTAGCTGAACTCCGCTATTGTAGTGGATAAAACAGCAAGAGCGCGGGAAGGGGACTCCTAGTTAGTTAATTAGTTAGTTGGCTACTCCTCCCGTCCATTTAGGGGGGGGGCGAGATGGACCACGAATGGCACTTCTGGAGTTGACGAGTAAGTCTACCTGATCGACGGTACGGAATGACACCAACAACAAAACCAACAATGACAGCCATGACGGCATGGCAAGCTTTATAAGTGGCTGGTTGGTCCGCTGCTGAGACGGGATGAGCTGTCTCTACATATGCCGGTATGAGAGGGAAGCAACTAATTAGTCGACATCACATAGAGACGGAGAGATATGTAAAGCCCCCCCCCTTCCCCCCGGGTCGGGTAGTTATCATGTATAAGATCAGAGCAAAGATCGACTGGTGCTAGTTACGGAGTACATATGTGTATACGTGCATCCCAGACGTGCCCGTCTCGGGTGGGTTTACCGCGCCAATGGGCGACCCGAGGTGGCAAGTGTCTGATGCAACGGCAAGAGAGGGAGGCTGTGTGAGCGTCATGCCATGCCATGCCATACTATACCATGCCACAATTGCACCTGCCAAAGCACTGGGGCACTCTGCATCAGACGGACCAGACGTGTCATTATCCCATAGCCGCGCATCAGCCAAGAGCCGTATGAGGCTTGGCAAGCAGCCTCATCAGGGAAGCATGTATATTCTCTGGCTCAGCAATCTCATAGTCTATACCTCTCATGCCATCATCACAAAGCAAATATGACAAGAACTACGCACCTCATTTAGAAAGTTCTTTGATCTCATTTTAGCTTTGCCCTGTATTCTTGCAGTCTGTTACTAGCGTGTCCCACTATGACCAAACTAACTGGTACCTAGGATTTCTCCTAGCGATCCACCAATGCCGGTTATTTTACTTTTTTGGCTCTAATGAAGGTTGCAAATGAGAGGGAATATACATATATCAAAACGACCAATAGCGGGCTAAACAGCCAAGAATGCCGAACAGACAAGAAGTAGAAAATGAATAAAATGCAGCCGTTTTTAAACAAAACATAAAAACACCCTTGATTCTTGGTGCGAAATTTATCATTCGAAGCAGAAGTCATCAATCTTCTTCCTTCCCTAAGATCCAAGCTTCCTAAGCACTAACAGCGTTTTGCCGGGCGGCTTGCTGTTCCGGGTTGGGCGTTAATCGGCTGTTCAGGCTGGGTTCGGGAATGCGAGAAGCCATGCGGTCGGGGACCAGGTCTGGCGAGACGGATCGAATGGGATATTCAGTGGCAGGAGTAGCTCGGAGGAGTCGTGAGGTGGTGGGCTGAGGAGAAAGAATGGTAGGAGAGCTGACTTCATCAACGCGGGTCTTGGGGACGACTCCATTGCCAGTGCGGACCTTGGAAGGCAGGATTTGCTCGAAACCAGCTTCCTTGGCGACCTTCTCGATGCTCTTGAAGTACTGTGATGGGAAAGTTAGTCAATTGAGTTCTAAATTTTCGGTTCCGAGGTGGATGGAAACAGCTGGAGCAAGTTTACCTTGACGGTCTTGACCTGGAGCTCGAGAGTAGCATCCTCATCGACCACGATCATAGGGTGAGGATGCAACTGCAAGCTGGACAGAGTCCACATGTGGTTGACACCCTGCTCAATGCAGCGCTGCAGAGCAAGAGACTTGCGCTGACCCAAAATAATAACCACGACCTCACGAGCCTCGAGGACCGTCTGGACACCAACAGTCAAGGCCATGCGGGGGACCTGATTGACGTCATTGTTGAAGAAGCGAGAGTTGGCAAGAATAGTGTCGTAGGCTAGGGTCTTAACACGGGTTCGGCTGGCCAAGCTGGATCCGGGCTCGTTGAAGGCGATGTGGCCGTCCTCGCCGATGCCAGCTAGAAAGAGATCAATGCCGCCAACGGCCTTGATAGCATCTTCGTACGCAACGCACTCGGCTTCGAGGTTGGAGGCGTTACCATTGAGGATGTGAACATTGGAAGGGTGGACGTTCACGTGGGAGAAGAAGTTCTTCCACATGAAAGAGTGGTAGGACTCGGGATGGTCGCGGGGGATGCCCACGTACTCGTCCATGTTGAAAGTAACGACATGTTCAAAGGAGATCTGCGCTCAAGACCGTCAGCGTCCACTCCGGTTCGGAAGACGTTAAGCTTGCCATGCGGCCGAGCTTGCAATGCCATTTCGCATGCTATAAACACTGAAGGCAATGGGACAAGACAAGACCTCAACTGGGAGAGAAATTTTTGGTTCGAAAATGTCGCTTACCTCACCAGCCTTATACTTTTCGACAAGGATCTTGTACACGCCAAGAGGACTGGACCCTGTGGGCAGACCAAGAACGAACGGGTTCTCAGCAGTAGGATTAAAGGCCTTGATGCGGTCGACAATGTACGTGGCTACGTAGCTGCTAGCAGCCGAAGCGTCGTCGCGAATGATCAATCTCATTTTCGGTGAGAAAGTTTTGAATAATGGTTAAAGGTGTGGTGATGATGGCTGAAGTGTTAGGTGGGTGTGTAAGTGATGTCACAGACTAGCCGAGACGGATGGATCAGTCAGTTATGGTCCGAGGAATGATGAAGGGAGCAAGACAACTGCCGTCTTGTAGTACGGAAGTTGAAGGGACAAAGATAAAAATGGGCAAGGTGAGGCAAAGGAAACTAAGGTTAAGGTACCAGCAAGTCCGAAAGCTAGAACATGTCATGTAGCAGAATCGACAGAGACGGCATGGAACCTGGGGGAGGAAACAAAAATTTATGAGACCAGACAGCAAGTAGCTCGATGTAATGTGAAATGGTGGGCCGGCAGTCGGATGCTTGGGCGTGCTGCAACAATGCTCCGTAATGCGTCTGGTGCATTCATACAGAGACAAGCCGTCAATCCACGAGAGGGCCACGGGTGTGTCACGATTTCAACGGTGCGGTCTTACTGGTAGAGGCAATTGCGACCCAGGAGCTCCTTCTCCAACTCCGTCTCGCCAAGATAATTTTACCAGGCGGCCGTCTAGCTCAAGTGCTAGCCAGACCCCTCCAAAGTCACTGGCATCTACGGGTGCTGTATGAACAGTCACGACCGGCGACCCGAATAGAACCAAAGGCTACGAGATAGGGCCATTGCCTATTGTTTGTTGCCAGTGTCCAGCCCCTGGCGCAAAAACCGCCAGTTGCATGCCATCATGTCGTGGTGGAGCGCCCTCGGTTTTCCAGAGAAGCTGGATGGAACGTCACTGCATGCTCTGGCGGACAATCGCGATGCCCCACCCGGCCACTGGAGACAAACAACTGTGCGGCGATGCATCTGCTACGATCACCCTGACGATGTGGGGAACTTTGACTTCAAGCAACCGTGCCTGCATGAGAGCCTTGGTCCGACTGTTAATGAGCCCGTGCTGATAAGATAGGGGCAATTTATGATTCCGCAAATAATGCTCGAAGCTTCCTCCCGTGTTCCAGAAACCAGACGCATGTTAACATGGCTGAGAGAGGAGGCACAAGATTTGCACATGAGACACATTACAACATGGCTTACTGATGATAAAAGAGACAAAACTTGGGTGCACCAAACATCTAGCACATATCGCAAAACAACTACGGGCTGGAATCATACACCAGGCCCCGGCCACACATTCAGTTCCCTCAGCGTGGGGGAGTTGCAGCAAATATTGATCGTGCCGTCTTTACGTTCCCCCACGTAGTCAGGATAATATTATAGCGATTTTCCCAAACGATTAGTTTTGCGAAACATGCAGGTATCTGAATTGATTGATTATGTTTGCTTGTGTTGCTGGAGGATCTCGATTCATCAAAACCACATATACGGCGCCAATCGTTGCGCAAACTGAAAGTCGTTCAAGGAAGTGGCTTTTCGGTGACTTCTTTAGACGGCTAGGGTACTCTGTAGATCTTTGAGCAATTGTACCGGGGCTGACAACCTGCGCAAATCATCTACTAGCTCTAGACTGATAATCAGCTTACAAGGCAAGCGAATAGCATGTCTGATCGTGGCTTCTGCGATGTTAATATGCATGCATGTGCTATGTGATGGTAGCCAGTCGGCCAGCTGTCACCAGGACATTTCGGACATGGCGTCTAGCGCGTACTATCCAACCACATGCAACAATTGACTTGTTGGTAGAGGAGGAAGACAGGCTTACGATAGACGATGGTGCCCAAAAAGGAAAGAGCCTTTTAATCAACCCTGCCTACGGAGTACCTGAGTAAATAATGTGCCACTCATTCCTTCTCGTATTGGAGAGCATCTTGTTCGTCCTTGGAGACTGAGTACGGTGTAGCTTCATCGTGATTTGATTTGCCTGACCTGACGCGTCACTGTTGCGTTTGTTCATCAGACATACGACTTATGGACATCATACAACCACTGCACTGCCACCAGCAAGAACAAAGAGAACAAAGAGACGCCTAGCATTTGATGTTCCCATACCGTCGCGGGTTAATTATTAATAAATTCTAGTGTGGCTACGCTGCTACAATTCTCAACGCGCTTTACTACTCAACATGCCTCGTACCCAGCCTGGGGGCCAACCCGAACCAACAAGACGTTGCAAATTCGGGCACAAAACACGGAGCAGTCCATGTAGAATTCAATGCCACGATGTGCAGGCATAACTAGCCCAATGCCTTGGTAGGAGATGCGCCCGTCGTCCCGCCCCCAGACTTCAGCGCCACAGGCCAGAAACCAGAATGGCAGTGTTCTGCAGTTCTGAAGCTTCTCTGGAGCAGGTCGAAGCTCCATCTCAGCGAGGTATGTGTGGTACTGCCCTGTACGTACGTAGCCTTACTTACTTACTCTTTGCAGCGCAAGAATAGGCGTCGTCAACCGTCTCACAGTCGCTTTCGTACAGTACCTGCTCACTAGTACTCCATATACTCCGCAGTAACTCACCCGCACATTTGACTGACAGATGTCCCCACGCCACCTTATTAGCGCCGATGCACCCACCGCAACGTTACAGCCCCAGCTTTTTTTTGGGTCAGTCTCTAAAAGATTTGCACCAAACATGGCAATCGGCCATCTATCCGCAGCCAGCCACGGTCCCAACATGTGGTAGCGAAACGCACCCAGCCTGGCAGAAGACTGACTGTTGGTTGACTGCCAACCTTGGCACACAGCAAGTCAACCGACCAGACAGACCACTGTTGCGCTTGTAGCAACAGCAACAGCCACATACCAGCCTACCAGCCCGGCCCGGCTTGGAAACCCAATTGTGGTTTGCTTGTCTGCATCGTGGGCATGGCACGCAGCGATCCTCTCCCTACCTTCTTGCCCACGACCAGACCACCAGGACCTCGACCCACGATCCACAATTGGCATACCCCAGGCATTCTCCGTCCGTTCTTTTGCGCTGTCGTGTGCGTCTCGCCCTCACCACCCCCGTGCAAACAGCACTCGACTATTGGCTCCGCCCTGCCTTCCCCCCATCATCTCCATATTGTTACGGCACTCGGGTGTGTGCGACGTTGGAGAGGTGAGCGAGCGTGGCCGTAGACTGTCAACACCAAACAACGGCACGAGACGGGGAAACGCAACGGTGGGCCATCGTGTTTAACCAGGCTCGACGCTATCGACCTTTTTTAACTGACGGTGCCTAGCGGCTGCGTCTCCCTGCAACCTCCATCCAACTGTGTTTACCGTTGCAAGACATGCCTGAGCCTGGATCCGGGTGCTGCTGCTGGCTGTTGGCGCACTGCGACTTTTCTCTGGCGTGAGCCCTTTTTAGTTGTATACGACTTTGACTCCTGCTTTGCCCCCTTCCACACTTGCAAAACGAAGCTTGTCCGAAATTGCCTCTAAACCTGGACAGGTTCCATTCAGTCATCCTGTCCGTCTCCAGGTCAGGTTCCCCCGTATTTGACCTGCTTTTTATGATCGGCCCGTCCTGTGTTGTGTTGTGTCGTCTCATATTGGTTCTTGGGCTCCGTCCTGCCTGCAGTACCAGACCATACATACCATACCAACTCGGCCCATCCGACTCTTTTGCGGCATCTTCCCTTTGCTCATTACTTTCGCTCCTACTTTTCCTATTCCCGCGAAGACGCCGTATACTAGACACTAGCTCGGCTTGCTACGTTTATTTTGCGCCTATACAACCTTCCCGGACACGTTCGGCGTTTTCTCGTAGCCTGGTCGATCTTACGTCTGATTTAGCTATTTTTTCTTTGTTTAGTTCGACCCCGAATAGCTGTTACCTCATTGCCCCTGTTTGCCCAAAACCCAAACCTTTATCTGTTGACCAGCTCCCACATCTTCACGTCACCTTCCTTCTCTTTTGGCAGCTCTCGTTTAAGCCAATGTTATGCACAGCGTTGTACTCGCAATGACGAACTTCCAAAAAGCTTTCCTCGCTGCCATTGTCAAGAGCTTGCTTCGCGGCAAGTCTCTGATACAAGCCATCCTGGCTTACTGGGTGAGCCCGTTGACGGTCAGGGCCGGCGGAGGGAAGCCTTCCAAAACGTTGCAAGAGTTTCTCAAGGAGGCTGAGGCAGCTCTACTTGGACCAGTGAGTGGTGAAGGGCTTCAGGAGCTTTCTGCCGGGTTGAAGAAACAGTTCATCGAGCGCTTGCAAAATGACGAGCAATGCATGCTGCCCTCTTATAGTCACCAGTTACCGTTCGGAAGCGAGTGTGGAGAGTATGTGGCTTTGGATGTCGGCGGCTCAACCCTGAGAGTCGCTGTCGTGGCGCTGCGTGGTCGTGAGGCAGAGACCGACAAGCAGAGTGAGATCGTCAGCATGCACAACTATCGTATCGGCAAGGACATCAAGGACCTGAAGGGAATGGCTTTTTTCGACTGGATGGCCCAGAAGATCACCGAGACTTTGGCCGAGAGCGGTAATCATGAGCACAGCCTCGAGAAACCGCTTCCCGTTGCTTGTGCATGGAGCTTCCCTATCGAGTAAGTATTCTGTCCTTCAGCACTTTCATCTGGTTTTCTTGTCAATTGCTGCGACGGAACTGCAATCTGACTGTGACTAGGCAAACATCCATGGGTGGCGGGAAGCTCCTGCCAATGGGCAAGGCTTTCTTGGCAGACCAAGGATTGTTGGGCAAGGATCTCGGAGAAATCATCAGGCAGGCTTGCAAGAACCAAGGCCTTCATGTTGAACTGCGAGCCATTTTGAACGACTCCAGTGCCTGCCTCCTGTCCCGCGCCTACTCGTACACATCCACCCGATTTGGACTGATATTGGGCACTGGGGTCAACCTGGCTGCCTACCTTCCTGTGCTGAGCATTGGCAAGAAGAAGTTCGGCGTTCGACCTGAAGCATGGCTTGATGAGGCTAGCCATGTCATTGTCAACACGGAACTGGGTATGTTTGGTCACGATATCCTGCCGCTCACGAGATGGGATCGGGCGTTGACTAAACAACATCCCCGCCCCGACTTTCAGCCTCTAGAACATCTCGTCAGCGGCATGTATCTTGGTGAAATTGTTCGATTGGCACTTCTTGAGGCTATTGAGACCACTGGTCTCCTTGGCGGCATCGTGCCTCCCTCGTTGAAAGGCGGATACTCACTAGGAACCGACACAATCTCCATGATTGAAAGGTAAGCCATTCGTGGACTTTGGTCTTTGCAATCTTTTTATGTTTTATACCCTATTAACATCATTATTAGCGACACCTCCTCTAATCTTGAAGACGCCATCAGAATCTTTTCTGAGCGTCACCCTTCCAAGTACCAGCCCACCACTTTCGATCTCTCTGCCATCAAAGCCATTTCCTCTTTCGTGTCTGTTCGTTCCAGCGCTCTAGTTGCTACCTGCGTTTTTACCTTGTGGGACCTGCGTTTGGATTTCGAGCAACAGTACATCGATCCACTGCCTGTATCGTCGCCTGAGAGAAAGCGCGTCGAAGCTGATATGAAGCTGGAGAGTACAACGGTGGCATTCAACGGCAGCGTTATCGAAAACTACCCCGGGTATCTTACCAGCTGCCAACGTTATTTGAATGATTTGGTTGAGAGTAAAGGCTTACCTGAACGTCGAAACATTGGCCTTGTTCCCGCCAAGGAGAGTTCATTGATGGGCGCCGCAGTTGCGCTGGCGTGTGTTGAACGTCATGATTAAGTTTCGCCACAGCCTTTTATTATCATAACTTTTTTTTTTTTGTTTTTT
>JASWJB010000422.1:0-31128 GCA_032433595.1 Conoideocrella luteorostrata
CCGAGACTCGTGTATTTTTCTTACCTTGTGAGCCCGCTGGCTGGAGTGCCTTCAGTGGGCGGGCCCAAATGTGTGTCGCTGTCGCTTGAACCCGTCCTCGTAACTTGGGCCGGAAGGGACTTCCCTGGCCTCGATCGAAGGACGCGGTCGTGGTCGCGGCCATTGGCCATGATGTCTAAGCCGGAGCTCATGGCGATGCATCCACGAAGCAACACTATGCTATACCTGCACAGGCTGTCCTCTAGACCCCGTAGTAGAAGCAGAAATACGGCCTGCCGAGCTGTCGATCTTAGCTCTGAAAAGCACGCAGGCAGAAAATGTGCTTCTGTATCAGGTTCGTCCCAATCGTGGAGCAGTTACTCCCCTTCGCATCTGCGTATGTGAAGGTCGAGCTCCGAACTTGTGTGTGTGTGGTCGGCGCGCGGGAAGCAGAAGCACACCAGCTGCCAACTCAACCGCACCCTCAACTTTCATAGACAAAATCGCCGGGGTTAGTTCGGCGGCACGGCAAATACTGTAAGAATGATCGCTACAAAATGCAACAGACAAATTGGACGGGCAAGGACGATGGGGATGCAGTGGTCGAGGATGTCGGAATATAAATCCGGAGCAGGGGACGGATCGGACCAGTAATGGAACCTGCCGAGTGTCAATTATTTAGTATCTGTCGATCTGGTCGAAGTGTCGTTTGCCGCCAGACACTGTGTGTATTCAAGTGCCACCTCGCTTACGTCACTGTGGCACTGCAGCATGGATGGGCGGCACACGTGAACTTCAATCTCGATTTCTGCCTTTTGCGTCCTTGTGTCTTTTACAGGGAATGTCCGGCGTGGAGGATTGTGGTGTGATGTGGCGAGGGGTGCCGGTGCTTATGCTACTGCTTACTATGCTGGTGCCGACCACGATGATATGATGATTCGTTTGCTTGTAACGCAAATCTGGCGTCTCTTGACTCGAAGCAGCCAGCTACATAACTAATTAACTGACTATCGACAGGTTGCAGATCCTAGATGCAGCGGAGGGACCAGACACTCGAGCTACGACGCACCCATCGTATTCGTATCAAAGCTGCCACCCCGAACCGAGGGACTCCACCAAAGCAACGTCGAGCTATAACACAACACGGCGGCCCGCTAACTAACTAGTAATAAAGCCCCAAATGTTCCTCCGACGGAAAATAGAGTTCTGCCACGGCCACAGTGACAGCTGCCACAGGGTCCGGATCCGAGTTTCAGGAACTTGTCTTGCCCCAATTAGTGTGGTTTCATTTTGGGCCCGAACCTGAAGACATGCGGCCTGCTATGGGGCACGCAAAATCTTCATAGCGCAAAACGCGGATGAAAATACACTTTAAGCTTTTTGCTTCGTACAACCAGGGAAATTGTACCAGGTGGCGTTCGCTTTTGGTCTTTCAGCCTGAACCTTTTGCCGCGTGTTGCGTCGTTGTGCAGCATCTTGTCATCAATTCACATCCAACCACGGAGCTTACAATACAAATAACACGTGTACTATCTGACACTCGCCCTGGCCTTGAAACATGCCAGCTACTCAGCAGCATCGGCGGAGCTGCTTGACATATTTCTGAGAAGCCGAACGCAATGCCATCCCGGTTTACGGAGCAATACATACTGAAGAGGGCTTTGGGCGAAACGACTCGGCTGCTGCTGCTGCTGCAACTGCAGTGACAGCTCCTGCTTCATATGGCCTTGACTTGTTGATGGGACGCGGTACCGTGACTGGTCTTGAGGCGACGAGGCTCTGTTGACTCTTGTGGGTTCGTAATTTTCAACTACTTCATTCCACCGACTGAGGGAGCTTCTAGAAGCGCAGGTCCTACATGCGGTTGGCTGACTGTAGACTCAACTGTCTCAAAACATTTGGAGCTACTATGCCTACCGTGACGTCTAAAAATTAGCCTCAGATTTTGCATAGTTACAGAATTACATGATTACTCATGAATAGGAAAAATTCTAATTACATGGCAACCTCCCAGCTGCCAATCAAATTGCAAGCTGATTGCAGATTAAAATATGGGCTAACTTACCCTATAAGTACGTATGGTTTGATGCATAGCCTAACTATAATCCAGCGCATGATCACCTGCAATATGACTCGTAAATTTGGTTGTAGTTTGACCTTGCAACTTGGGCTTGCAATAGAGTTGCAATTTGCAAAAAAAAATAGTCTAACCTATTATGCATCCATTACTGTGAGCATTGAATTGTTTGTGAATGGTCTCCGGCAGCGCATAGCCGGTGTGTAATTCTGTGTTTTTACACGTTGGGGTGCGTCCATGGGCGACGAAATAAAAATGAGTACAAATCATATTATACTATGAGCTCGGCAGACATTATCCTAATACCATGCATATCCAATTTGTCGACCCGAAGCATACACGCACCGCACACGTATGGTATCTTGGTGACTGGCACAACCAGTAACGCAACTTCAATTCAGTTAAAGGATCAACTTAGGACCCAAATTAATTCGTAGAGACCCCGTAGGCAGTGAGATCAAATGGTTGAGCAGTTCCGCCTAATGGTATCGGACTTTGACACTCTTCACGAAAGAATACAAGTATGATAGGTGTAGGAGCAAGGCTCCGAACAAAGAGACACATTTTTATGATAAAGACAAACTTGTTATTCAATCGGGACCAGGCCCATCTTATAGCTAATTTGCTTGACCTGACTAAATTCGTCAAGTCCAAAATCCCTATGAGAAACTATACCGACGCTTGCGCCTTCAAGATATCACAAGCAACGGAAAGTAGCCCTTAGCATCGTTAGATTTCACGTATACAAATACACCCAGATAGCAGCCTATACTCGTACATACTCGAGTATGCTAATGTGTATACATAACCAGAACCCTCCAACTCGCACAACTCAGGGCACGTATTTCCTCAACGGAGCACCATAGTACTTGTACCCAATCCCGTTGGGAGGCTCAAAGGAATAAATGTAGTCGTTCCGCCATGGACCGACAGCCCACCACAAAGCACCCAGCCAGACATCACTGTTTGCCTGGAGATGATCCAGCTGGCCGGTAACTGCAGTCATGCATTGGTCATTTGCTCCACCAGCGGATTCACCCAACACACCAAGCTTCTTGTTATCACGAGGCCAATTTGTAGCATCAGCTAAACGCTCCTTGCGAACGGTGCTGCTCACGCAGTTGGCACGGTGCCGGGCCCATCAGTGCCAAGATACTGATGCATCTGGTAGATGAATTTGTTCTGTGGGTCTCTCTATGCCTTCAAATTGTCGTTCACTTTGGGTCAGGTTCAGGCACCGGAGTACGAGTTACCTGATGCCATGATGTACTGCGACGCTGCTCCGACGGCTCCAACACCGTCAATAGCGGCCCGGTTGAGGTGGAGAACCAGAATCTGGTTCATGTCATGATACTCGTTGTGGGTGTCAAAAATGACATTTCCGCTGGTACTAAAGGCGCCGGTAATATTTCCCCTGAAGGTCTTGAAGGCATTCGTGTCGGTGACGATGTTGCTACTGTAGCGACCGTAGTTATGAGGATCGAGGACAACATACCTTCCTTGCTTGGTGGTGAAACTGACAACATGTGCCAAGTTGTTGAGATAGGCAGTTTGAAGAGTTGAAGAAAGTGAAAGGGCGGCTAGTCGCTCCATAGCGAAGCGAATGCGGAAGATGTTGTAGCCGTCGTTAATGAGTGTCTATCGGCACGTTAGCATACTGGTGCGAGACGTCTACTTATTATTCTGATAAGGTGTGCTTACGCTAATAGCGGTCTCATTAGGGAAGGTGAAGTCAGTTCCCCAAACTCCGGAATACTTGAGTTTCCCGGACGCGGAGACTGCTGGTGTTGCCGCCGGCGTTGTCGGTGTCATGAGAGTAGTACGGGTGTTCGGGGTCGTACGAGCTGTCATGGGAACACACTGACTGTACCAATAGTTGTTAAAAGTGCAAGTATAGCCGCTCGCGCAGTCAGTTGGCCCGGTCCAGCCTTGGCCACCGCATTGAACATATAGTCCTGTTTGAACCGAGGTGCTAACAACCAGAACTAAGACTGAGGCTATGTACTTCATGCTAACTTCCTAGTGACAGACGAGAATTATTTACAAATGGAGAATAGACGAATTGAAGCAGGGATTGGCTCGGAGACTGTTGAAGGAGCCCATGCCATTTGAAACATCGCATCTTTTTATATGTCGTTTTTGAACGATATTTCTCGCAGCAAGGACGGTCCGGCCCAGGTTTGGTCAGCCCAGTCTTACTTTGGCGGTTTAATGCTAGCTACGGTATTCTTAACAGTATTTTTCAGCGAAAATTTAGTAGCTTGCTGCGGCATGCTGCCCAAACAGGCAGGTCAAAATATGAAACTTGCGGTTAAAATGCCTGTGGTCAACCGGCCCGTCGATGTGATGAGACGTGAAGTCATATGAAGTGAAAACCGATTTTGAAACGAGACTATAACCTGCCCCTATGAGAATAATTCTTTTCGAGGGTGAGGCTTCGGAGTGATGCTGCTTGGACTTCGTCACTCTGAGTATCATGGTCGCTAACACGGCCGTGGGTGCACTACGACGAGAAAAAAAAAACTCATCCAAACTCAGTCAGTGGTCAAAAAGCGGCTGTTTTCTCGGTGAGGCGAAGTGAACACGAGGAAATCAGGTGCCTTTGTGTGACAACTTAAGTGATTCAACAACGGGAGGTCTCGTGATGACAGGGCTGAGGCGATGACTCTTGGTTACACTACATCGTGGTATTCTGCCGAAGTCGAGCACCACGCCAGATGTATATGCACTCTCAAATTCGCATGCTAGAGAGTCTACTCTAGGCGGCAATAATGGCGTCGTACACCGAGGTTCTATTTATCAGCATGGAGGTACGACGCCGGACGGAGCGAATACCCTGGTGTCACTCGTGGCGTTGGTCCCGTAGCCTGCGGCTCGTCCATTGGGCAAGTGGCTGAAAGCCAAGCAACAACACACACCAAGATATGAGAAAAGTACGCGGCAAATAGCAAAAGCCACCGAGGCGAATGACCCGTAGCTTCGATATGACTCGGGCCCAAGCGAATCAAATGGTGAAGGGTGGGATAGCCGTCATCAAAAGTCCTGCAGCCTGGACGACCTAGCAGTGTGAGGCGTCCGCTTTTTGCCCCAATATACGGAGTAGAGCGGCTGGGGAAGGCACGCGCCGCGCGGAGGCAGACGCACGGTGCCAGCGACGATATGTCTTCTTCCATCGGGCCTCGAAGGCGGTCCACCTTCTTTGTGGCTTGCCGAATTCATATGGATTGACTACGCAGGAGTGCTCCGTAGAGTGTGATAACTAACGCAACCTTGAGCCAGGTGAAATGGACAAAAGAAGCAATCAAGTAAGTCCCTTGTAAGTTCGTGGCGTGTTCGGTCAGCTTCGCGTTCCGCAGAGTTACACGACGTCCACTGGTGTTACTCCAACCTCGCAGGCGGACCTTAACTAGCGCATGCTGCTGCAACGAAACCGTGTAGTTGTGTCGAGTCTGAATCCAGGTGAAGTGTTCTATTTCAGAGCCTCATTTCACAAGCGCTGACGTCGCGTGGCCTTCGGTGCTGGTGTTGCTAACTCCCTCCGTACGTGTCTCCCAAGCAATATTTGGTCTGTCTGCCGCCTTTAAAATGTCATCGACGCCCACCACCATTTTAGACCCCTGAATATGGAGTACATGTCTCTGTTTAAGCTCCTCAGTATTTCAGCGAACCAATATTTGACTCGGCACTACGAGGGTCTGCACAGAAATAGACACGCGGAGAGAGAAAGACACACGCACACACACCTTGCCATCAGACACAGAAGGTAAGAAGATACCCACTCACCCACCATTCGCGTCCGCATCGGCTGGCATCTCATCTGCGTCTTCCCGCCCAGCTCCCGCGGCCCTGCCCTACGCCACCCGCTGCAAGTGCCGTACTGGTTTAGGGGGCCATTTTTCGGCAATTTGGCCAGTCTGCTGCTGTCCTGCTGCTGTCTTTGCTGCCGTCTTGCTGCTGCTGTCTTGCTGCTGCTGTCTTGCTGCCGTCTTGCTGCCGACTTGCTGCTATCGTTGGCTGGCTGCCCTGTTCTTTCCTAGCTGTCCGTAAGCTGAGCACTCCGTACCGTGTATTGGATCGCGGTCAAATCCATCATCCTCGCAAAACGCGACACCAAGCGCGCCATCAAGCAACTGGAGCCCCACAATCCGCAGCTCGAAATGACGCTGTCTGGCGCCTGACAGCCATCCGCTAGGCTCAACGGTGAAAACGCTGCGGCGTTGTGCGAGGCACCGGACAAGGCAAGGCACGGCAAGCTGACCAGTTGACCAATTTGACCCTTTTTGACTCGGATCATACCCCAGCTAGTTTTGGATTTCAGCCAACTAACTACGACCTCCTCCGTACCTTCCTTCTCATCCTCTCTTCCCGTCTTTCCTTCCTTCCTTCCTTCTTTCCTTCCTTCGTTTCTGATCTCTTTCTTTATTTCTCTCATATAAGACTTACACGCACACCACGTCCTGCTTATAAAGTACTCCGTATGTATCCTTATTTTTCTTCTATACACATTACCTTTATTTGGTTATACCAGCGTACACGTGTGCACTACTCTTTGTTTATACTGGAGCATTAAGCTACGCAATAGACCAAACTGACTATTGTGTGATAGATACTTATCTATCGTCCATTCGGAGATAGTACCAGCGATCTCGTGACATAGTCCTGCATCATTATTCCCACCACAACCCTGGATCCCCGCTTACTATTTCCGCCCCTCCTTCGAAAGCGCAAGCTGCGGTCGCTGCCAAATTCGCCAGAATATGCAACCATTACGCCTGATAAGAATAAGAGATCACAAGCCCTCGCACCCGGTCAAACCAACGGCCACGCAAACGGCTCCGCAAACGGCCGGGCCGAGGAAATGATTGAAATTTACATTCACTCTTACCCTGCTCCGCCCAAGATTCCAGAATTGGCTACCATCTCGTCTGATGACGGGGAGGAATTAGAGACTAAAAGGCGGGATTGGCCGGTTGAGATTTGCATCGATGGCTTTTCGCCCATCACGGCGTTGATCAAGGATCCATTCGTCGAAGCAGACTATAGTACGGTATTTGAGGAGTATCTGCGTAGCTCAGACCAGCCGCGCTGGAGCTCCCAGAGCTTAGTACCTGATGAGACAGGCCCGGGCCTAAGTGTGGACGAAATTTCTCTGGCGGAGGAGCGCATTGGACAATACGGGATATCATTGTTCAACCAATTAAACGAACAGGCGAGTTTGTTTCGCAACGGCATCTATAACGCTCAGATCTATGTTGTTGAACACCACGACAGCGACCTGACCAACAGAAACGTAGGGGGCGTTCATTGCCTCGCGTGGGAACTCCTGGAGTCTGTGCAGATCCAGGACAAGCCCAAATTGCATCTGCGAGTGACTCGACTCAGCGACTTTCCAGCTCGTCGACACCTTTGCCTACCGCCAACCGCACAGCGCCTGACAGACGTCCAGGCAGATCCGAATGCCACCTTCAAAATTCTCCTGGTTATTGCGCGAGACTTTAGTCACAAAGGCGCTGAACGCGACCCCGAACCTGACTTAGCACAATGGCCGTTGATGAATCTCCAGAGAAGGCTTCGCAGCCGTCTTACCCTCGAGATCGTACGGCCCGGTAGCCTCGAAGAGCTGGAGTGGCATTTGCAGGTGCGAGCCGAGCAGAATATCATATTTAACTTGGTTCATTTCGACCTGCATGGGCGCATCATACGTGACGGCGCCGGCGGCGCGGTGCCTTGGTTATTATTTGCAAAGAAACATGCGGCTACAGACTCCGGTGTCTCCATTCCGCGGACACAACTCGTTGATGCTGAGTATGTCGCGGAAGTACTCGCTCGCTTCCAAGTCGAAAATGTCGTTCTCAATGCCTGTCTATCGGCTTATAATCGGTCTGGACCAGCCACAAATCTGGCACACATTTTCTTGAGGTATGGCATCGCAAATGTCTCAGCCATGTGGTTCTATGTGCACTGGAAGACGGTTGCGACGTATGTACAAGCGTTTTATGACAGATTGCTCATCAAAGGTCTTCCCTTCCACACCGCGGCTCAGCGCGCGAGGGAGGCTCTCCGCGAACAGCCTACCGTCCTGACGGGGCGAACGTATCAGGACTTCTTCCTTTGTGTAAATTATGCCCGCAACGAGCACACGGCCGATAGCGTGGTGCGTGAAGTAAGCCCATCACCTTCAGCTAGATCGCACGATTCAGCAACATCCACATCCGTCAATTCGGTGAAGAGCATCCGCAGCGGTCTACTGGCAAAGACGTCACCACGCATCGCGGAAAGTCTTATTTTGGGGGACGAGCCTATCATGAGGCTTCAGCTGCACCTCCTAGAGCTCGAATTCAAGCTCATGACTTGTAAAATAGTCTATGCAAGTGCCATGGACCAGAATGACTCGAACTTGGAAGCTACTATGGATAAAATGATCAACATGTGGCTCAGCACCAATCTTATCGACGAAGTGCACTTTTATAAGGCCAAGGACTTTGGACGGCGCAAAATGCTGTCAGCAAATGTTGCGGTATCACCAAGAGAGAAACGGACACGCGCCAGCACTAGCGGCCCTCTGCAACGCTGGTTTCCGCGGAGTATAGGGTCACTGCGGCAGACACTCCACATCGTGCGAGAAGTTGACTCTGTGGTCGACCCAGGATATCATTTTGATGAGCAGGAAAATCAACGGTACGGGGAGCGACAGTTTCTCGCCCAAGAAGGCCTACAAAAGTTTGCCACGAAGCTGCATGAAGACGGTCACAGCTACCTTATTTTCTTGGGGAGCCAGAACGAGCAATGGTGGGGAACCAATTTGAAGTATTTGCAAGGCGCGTGGTGGCTAAATGGGCCTTGGGGTTTTACTGTGCATACAAGGTATGTCCCGGACGCAAAACGTTCGGTGGGCTTAGGCAAGCGACAACCAATAGGTTTAGAAGTCGGGTAATTATTCATATGTGGGGCATGTATTTTATTCAGAATGCATTTATACTTTGAGGAGCGATTACGCATTCGATAGAGTAGTTGTTTGGTGGCTATCTCATAGAGAAAAAGGAGCATGCATGGGCTCGGCGTGATGGGAGCTTTGTTTGCCTTATAAAGATTCACGGTATCTTAGTAATGTCAGCATTGGTGTTCTTGCTTTTATACTAAATCAATGCTTAATTCAGTGCTCAATTTACGGGCTTGTAACATGTTGGGCGCGCAAGCGTGATTGCTGTTGCAATGCGGAGCATTATGCTGCTGTTTGGCGTATACAATGCTGTTTGGACTTGGTACAAGGTGCTCGCAGACTTTCAACTGCCTGCTATACAGCAATTATAGCAGCTATAGTGATAGACATGTATAATATAAGCAACTGAGTTTTCTGCCTCTAGAGTTGTAGGACAGACATTCACTCACTCACGCTTCTGCAATCAAACATTAAGCAAAGATTGGCTGGTTTGTACTGAAAGTAGAATTAATCACGCCATGTAATTACCCAAACGCAAAAACAGCAGAAGCTCCCCACTACATTTCCTTGGCAGGAGCAGCTTCACCACCATTGGCTTCATCCTCGGTTGTGGTTGTCTTCGAAACTGTCCACACCGTGGGGAACACCACAACCAACGAACCAATACACATGCCCCAGTTCATTGCAAACTGGCTCATGGGAGAAACTTTTTGGGCATTTATAGCCCAAGCCATGGCACCACCTGCTGCCTGAAGACTCTTGTACGCCCCTACGAGCACGGCAGCTCGTGCGGAACTGTTGGACTCAGTTCCGATCAGCCAATAGGCGAAACCCTGCCAGAGCGCATCGTAGGCTCCGTAGAAGATGTACAAGAAGATGGGGCCGGTAGAGACATCTCCTTGCTTGTAATCAACATCCTGCAAGTGGCCTGCGGCACGTCGAGCATCTTGCCACTTCTGGAACTGGTAGCCTCCGCCCCAGATAGCCATGCCGGTGACGAAGACGGTGAGCCAGCCAATCTTGGCTCGCATCGGGCGATCAAAGCAGGGCAAATCAAGGACGAGACCGATGAACAGACCGCCGAGCATTTGCGCAATCCAGTAGAAAGACCCGTTGAGGGATCGGGTCCGGATGTTGAAGGTCTCACCGTTCACTTCGTTCTGCTGGTAACTGTAGAAGACGTTGGCAGAGAAGAAGAGGGGCAGCATGAGAACGACACGCCACTTGGAGAGGACCTTGATGGCAGTCATGAAGGTGCCCTTGAGGGTGTGCTTTTCTGTCTCGACGGCCGCGTGCAGTTGAGCCAGGCGGATGCGCGAGGGCGAGCAGATAAAGACGCCCAACGACCAGCCAAACAGCATGATGACCATGAGGGCAATGTAGGTCGAGTTCGAGACGGTGCCCGACTTGGAGTCGTAGTTGAGGCCGAACGAGGCGAGCGAGCCGATGCCGCCGCCGAGGTTGAAAATGATCCAGAAGACAGCAATGGCGCGCCCTTTCTGCGACTCATCGACGTAGGTGGTCATGATGGCGCCCTGGACGATCCAGATGAAAGAGGCGCCGATACCGAGAATGGCACCGGCGACAATGACAAAGGTGCCGTTCTGGGCGTGGTTGAAGTTGAGCAAGGCGCCGCTGTAGAGGGCGTAGGTCCATCCCGCGATCATGAAGCTGATACGGGGACCGAGCAGAGAGAACACGGGACCAGCGACAGTCAAGGCCGTGACAGCCGTGGCGGCGAGGAGGGCGACGGTGGCGTGGGCAGCATTTGTGGAATCAACCTGGCCTGAACCACCCAGACCAGAAAGCGCATTGTACATCTGATATTTTGGGCATTTAGTACAAAAACTCGTTCACTCGGCTTCGTTTGCTTTCAAGACAAGACTTACACCAGGGAGGCAGAAGCAAATGAACGAAATGAGAAGTATCTGCGTCCACGGATGAGAGTAGAAGCGAACAAGCTTGGACGGATGAGACTGGAGGCCAAGCTCCTGCTCCTCTCGGGACATGTTTCTCTCTTTGGCGTTGTGGTCGTTGTGGTCAGCCATTGTGGTATCGGCCTCGTGAACGGCGGATGGCTTGTTGGTGTCGTCGATGGAAGCGACACGGTCGTGCGACTGGGCCATTATGAAGTAAACGACAGCCGTAAGTGGTTTTCTTCTCCTTTTTTTTTTTTTCCCTTCTCCCTCTCTCTTATCTTTTCTCCTTCTTCGATCTACCCCAGAATGTGAAACAGCTTGAGCGGAAGAAAGATAAGAAAAAGAGTCTTGAATAATAATAATGATAGACGTTCTCTCAATGGACTAGGATTGGGGGTGGTGGTGCAACGGATCATATAACCATCTCAACAACGGCTGTTCTTGAATTGGACCAGGGGTCAGGGGGATGACAATGATTACCAGACCCCCGGAATTCAGGCACATATGTATAATGATATCTCGGCGCCCCCCAGCTTGGCGACTTGGCAGATGTATAAGACGGTATAATACGGCAAAGTGTGGCATACTAGTAGCACGAGGGGGTGGTGCCCATGGACAGTGAGATAGCCCACGCCCATGCGCGTATGCATGCAAGCAAGGGAGGCAAGGGAGGCAAGGGCAGCAAGGCAAGAAAGCTTCATGCGTTTGCAAATCCTCACACGTTACATGGGGCGGTCCAAACTCCACAAGATAAAAATCGTGGGCCGCCGTGCTAAGCGGAGTCTTTTGAAGAAAACTAATACCTAGAAGCTTGACTCGCGACCAATCCGTGTTGATTCTGGTGTAATAATGTGGACTTGACATGTGGGCTCTTTCTTGAACATGGTCTCAGAGAAGAAGCAACTGCCACTCACTGATATTGAGCACAGCTGGCTAGCAGCTACCAATACTGGTGCTGTCTGGGCGGGGGTGGGGGAGAAAAGCGTCGGGTAAATTGTTGAATGGGCAGCTGTGTTTGAGGCTTGTTCTCGTTTGCCGTCGCTTTCTGATGAGTTTCCTCCCGTTGGCGTGGCGAGGCGGCATGGGGGGAGGAGAGGATAGGTAGATGGACTGGAGCGATGGGCTGGAGCCGAGAGAACCGGACTGGCCTGGGAGGTTGCGGGGTGCATCTGACGGGACGGGCTCTTCTGGGTGTCATTCACTGGCAGTTGAATTGAATTCAATCCAATCCAATTGGGGTCGGGTCGGAGGCGCTCAACGTTGACTGGAGGTGAGCTCCTTGCCGGAATGAGCGCACCTCTGCGATTATGGCGGCAAGCCACCAGGTGCGGAAACGTGACAGCGAGCAGTTACTTTACTATTGGCTATGGAGCAACTAGGATGGATGAACGTGCTCTGTACTCTGTACAGTGCTGTACGGCAAGTTAGTTGCTCCGTAGTTAACTAGTTACGGGGTCCAATGCGATGCGATACATATTTATTACTGTATGTACATAACAATGCTCGGGGGTCGGAGTAATCATGGCCGTAAATGGTAGTTTCGGCAATCACAGGCCGGCATGGTGTGACCTGCACCCACCACCACCTCGTCAGCCTCTACCTGCAAGTAACCCAACGGAGCGATCGACCGTTGAACCCTGCCGCGGACCTCAGCGCCAAGTTCCGCACCTAATCCTGACTGTGGCGTGAGGTTTTGATAGGAGGAGGGGGGGGGGGCTGTCAGGCAGGCCTATGCTAATCGTGTAATTGATACAAAGTACTCCGTAACGAACAACTAGTTAGTTAGTTGCAAGTGTTGATGAAGGCTCAGCAATTTCGAATCCTGCCGTTCTGACAACTAGCCTGCTGCATTGATTTACTGCGCTATCCACCATTTATCAAATCCTTTTTTTATAGCAGCTGCACGGAGCAGAGCCAACTGCTTTGCCAAACTGAACAATGACGGTGCCCGTGCCAGTCCAGCTGGCCGGCCTCCAGACCGAGTTGAGGAATCCCAGAACAACGACTATCGACCGGGTGTCCACAGAGCAACTCTGTCGCATTTTCCACCGCGAGGATTCCAGAGTACCTGCTGCTGTCGAGCCCTGCATCCCCGTCATTGCACAGACAATAGACGTGCTCTCTGAACGGGTGCGCAGTGGTGGACGGGTGTTTTACATTGGTGCGGGCACAAGTGGCCGGTGAGTTAGTTGGTCATGCCTCTGTTCTCATCCTCTCATTCCATCATAGTTACCCGTCAACCCACTCCGTCTATTCATGTGCTACCCCAGCTACATAAAGACCAATTTCCTCCCAACAACTTGTTTGTGTGTATATTGTATGTTGTATATTGTATATTGTATGTTGTATATTGTGTTTTGTGTTTTGTGTTTTGTGTTTTATTATATTATTTTATTTTTCAACTTGGTTGCTCACCAAGCTCAATTATCGCTGCAGACTCGGCGTCCTGGACGCGTCGGAAATCCCACCGACATACTCAGCATCGTCCGACCAGTTCGTAGCTCTCATCGCTGGAGGCGACCACGCTCTCCGGCATGCCAAAGAAGGCGCCGAGGACAGCAGACCAGGCGCGGAAGCCGATCTCAAGGCCCGCCATTTCGACCCGCAGGTCGACTCGCTCATTGGCATTGCCTCCTCTGGACGGACGCCATACGTCCTCGGGGGCTTGCACTACGTACGCAGCATAGGCGGTGTCACTGTCGGGCTTGTTTGCACGGAGCCGTCTGCCGTGGGAAGCGAGGGCAATGCGGATTTCCTCATTGCGGCCGTCACGGGGCCGGAAGTGGTCACCGGCAGTACGAGAATGAAGGCTGGCACGGCGACGAAGCTTGTTCTTAACATGATCAGCTCGGGGATCATGATCAGGCTGGGCAAGACGTATGGCAATCTTGTAAGAGCGATCCGTTCTAATTTCCTGATTTTGAAACGGTCAATACGTTGTGCGCGTTCTGGGAAGACTGACGACGGGCATGCCTCAGATGGTGGATTTGCGAGCAACCAACATCAAGCTGCAGCATCGTGCTAGGAACATTATACGGTTCATCGGTGGCCCGAGCTGCACGCATTCCGACGATGAGCTTGACGAAGTGCTCCAGGCTTGCCGTGGGAGCGTGAAACTCGCGGCCGCTGCTGTTTTCTTGAACGTTCCGGTTGCGGAGGCAGAGCAACGCCTGCACCGAAATAGGGGTGTTTTGGCAAAGGTCTTTGAAGAGCATGAGAGACAAAAGGTAGCGAACGGCGAGATGCTGGACGATGATGGGCTCGTTCTTTGCGTAGACGCCGGCGGGACCAGCTGCAAGGCTGTCGTAATGTCCAAGGACGGTGTTTCCGGATCAGGAGTCGCCGGGCCGTGTAATGTGTAAGTCAATCTGTCCCCGGGACGCGCTGGCAGGCTTCGCCGAGTGTTTTTCTGTTAATACAAGTGGCGTCTGTGCAGATCGAGCGTTGGCCTGGATGCAGCCGTCACGGCCATATCCGAAGCCATTCAAGAAGCCACGGACAATTGCCCCGTAACAAGGGGCCGCAAATTCCCCAGCATCACATTTGAAGCAGCCTGGGTGGGCATTGCTGGAAACGACCGGCCGGCTCTGGCTACGTCCATCCACAATGCCGTCTCGGAGCTTGTCAAACTGCCACCAGGGAAGAAGCCCAAGGTCACCACAGACGTTGACTTGCTTTCAGCATCTGCATCAACAGAACCAGGGGTTGATTCTGCCATTGTTCTCGTTTCTGGAACCGGCTCGGTTGCCATGAGTTTCAAACGCGCCGGCGAGGGCTTCGAGCGCACCGCTCGTGTCGGCGGATGGGGCCATCTCCTCGGTGACGATGGCTCAGGCTACGGCATCGGCCGCGAGGCCATCCGCAACGCTCTCCGGGAGATAGATGTCCTTCGAATGAGCCCCGGGAGCGCAGCTCTGTCTCCCCTGTCAAAGGCAATTCTCCAACAGTTCACAGGTCAGAACCCGGATCCGGGTCCGGATCCTGCTGCCCGGCCGGAGGATCTTCTTAGTGCCGTCGTCGCGCCGGACTCTACGCTCCATCAAGCCGAGGGCGCGGGACTCGCTGCGACAAAGCGCATTGCTGGTGCTGCCAAGGTTGTGCTCTCCCTGGCTGCGACGGATGACGAGGCAAGAAAGATTGTGGACAGCGGCACAGCCAGCCTGGCGCAGCTGGTGATGGCGTTGGTGAAGGGTCAGTGCCAGGGTCAGGGTCAGGACCAGGGCGGCATCGATACGTCAAGCTGTGGACTCGTCTTGGCAGGAGGACTAATGCAAGATGACTTGTTTAGGGAGGCTCTGGTAGATGCCGTGACGAGGGAAGTCGGCTTGTTTGCGCATACCTGCTGCGTGAGCCAACCTGCTGTAGATGGGGCCAAGTCTCTTCTTGCTCAAAGAAAGTAAGGCACATGATCGTATAGATGATTCCGAGACTATATACGGACTATAGAGGAACTAATATAGACGTTCAATCTCACAATGTTATTTACCAGCACAAGCGGTATGCAAGCACATCCACCGCAACGCACCGCACCGCACCGTACCGCAGCGTGACTTACACATCTCACCCAGCACGCATCATCACCAGTCTTACGTATCCCAATCCAATCCAATCCAATCCAATCCATACCAAACCATACAACCGCCCGACGGCTCAGACCGGCCCAAACGCCGAAACACCCACCCCTATAACTACTGTACTCTAGTTATACACTGTAACGTTTACGTTTTCCGTGCGTTCCCCCCCTCCCCAGGTGGAACTCTCCAGCTTTTCTTTCCGTAGTGAACTCGCATTGGTTTTCCTTCGTTCTTCCACTCTCGGCATCGGCTCCATCATCTCCACCTGGGTGGGCAGTTCCACATCTGCGCTTCGCAACGCCTGGCTTTGACCCAAGTTTCAAAAGCGACAGCTGGTGACATGACGTCGAAAATTTTCTGCCCTGCTGTTGTGCCTCGACTGTCGGATGAGCGGAGAGTTGAGCTGTTGGGAGATGGATGCTACGGAGGGGTTGGTTTATGGGGCAGGCGTTGTGTCTCTCCGCAGTGCTGCGGCGGCGGCGGCGACTTACCCCGGGAGCTTTAAAATTTTGCTGCGAAAAAAGAGTGCGGAGAGTTGGGGGAGGGGATTCCGGGGTGAGGACGGAGACGGAGACGGAGACGGAGTGAGGAGTAAATAGAATGCGGGCGAACTGGAGATGATGTCGTAGTTGTTGTGAATATTGGCTGTACTGTAGCTATGGAATTTGTGCGGCTGTTTTTTATTTTATTTTTTATTTTTTACTTTTCACCGTACGGAGTACTCCGTAGTGTGTTATACTATAATACAGCGCTTGCATGTGAGGTCTATTTTTGGAAGCCCACTGCTAAAAGGGCTTGCAGTGAAAAGTTAAATAAGTGCTGGCTTCACTTCACGGCAATACGAAGATCAGCTGTGCGAGAGATCCGAATTGGCATGAGCGGCGTGACCATAAACCCGGCGCCACCCACCCCCATTGTAATTTCGAACAGCATCTCTAGGGCCGTCCATCACGCCGTCTAGCAGTCAGACAGTCCAGCGGGATGTCGTGGTGACGGGCGGGTCTGTAACTTACCACGTCCCACGTTCCATGTTCCATTCGCGCCAGGTCCGCCAGGGGGGGTATTGGTATTATTGGTCTAGCCGTGACAGAGTGAGGAAAAGTGCCGACATGTTAGCGCTTCTAGAACAACTGAAGGCTTCTTTCGGCACGACAGCGTTTTTTTTTTGTTCAGTGCGCAAGACAAAGATTTACGTCACAGCGTTGAATGGCCGTCTTGGCATGCAACAATGCCAGACTCGGAAAGGTTGCGTGCGAGCCATCGATACGCTATTTATCCTTCGCAATGATGTAATGATGCCAGACGGCAAGCAGTCTGGCTTCGTGTGACGTAGTTATACGATGAACAATCGACACGTGCTGGTGACTATGGATGCAAAGGGAACGAAGGTCCTATGGCGTGAATCCCTGATGGCATATTTTCAATCTTAACACAGCTGTTGCATGGTGAGCAGCTATGCTCATTGTAATCGGTAGGAACGGGTGCTTGAATTTTTCTAGCCAATTGACCAGGAATTAATTAGACCTCTTCTTATACTCCAATTCTAGCTAGCAATTCTACTTCGGGGGATGACGTTAATATGGTCCCTCATTGCTTGCAGTCCCAGCTATTCGGTCCGTTGAAAAGTCGAATCATCGAGCCCTGTGACGATTTTTGAGTCGTCCGGTCATTGGCAAACGCAGTATCCTACGTGATTTGAAGGTCTAGTCTAGCTGGCTAATTTCCTGGCCTACGGATTCCGGGCTTCTGCTGCCGTTGAACTCAAACGCTAGATATCTCGTGCAATAGAGATATCCAATGACGTGATTTGCGAACCATTGGTGGCATTCCGAGGGATTGAATGGGAATTCTGCCGGTTTGCTTGCTACGCAGAAAAGACCAGGTCGTCTGATGACCGCGATATAGTTGATAGACCTAATAGTCTGCTGGTGTTGGTGAATCCGGTCATAGGTGGCTTGGTCAGGATATCCCTTGCACGATCCGACTTCTAGTATGGTTGACTTTCGTGGTCAACTTCTCGATATAGGCGTCCCGACATGGCCACATTTTTGGGTCTTCCGGTCTCACATGATTCGAATTCCTAGGAACCAACGCAATATTCTTAGGTCACGCATATCGCACGTAGTATTGAGGTTCTGGATCAATAGGCTGGCAAGGTTGGAGTTTGCTGACTTTTACGGAGTAGCAATATCGTCCACGTTGACGAAAACCGTTATTTTGTTATTGTTGAAGGCACAATGGTCTTTCCGGGCCAGGTCTTGGATCTAGATTTTGAAGATCCTGCCAAGGCCTTAACCGCACAACACTGGACACCTTTGCAGACCGGCCATGCTCGCATAAGCTTCCAATATCCACCTGCATCTACGGAATCCATCTGAATGGAGCGCGCAGACCTCTTTGTCGATGAGACTATTCGCAAAGGCACTGATCGCGTCTAGCTGCCCATTCTGTCGGGCACATTAACTGTGGTCGCCCATCGGCGTATGTATCCTGCTTATTAGCAGGCCAAAAGCCCCCATAATCATATAACTAGGCAACGGATTTTATTAGATATCTGTCCTTATTATACCTATATGTGCAGCCCCCGATGGAATATCACAGGGATTTTTCGACATCCGACAGCACCGTACAAGATAGTAGTGAACTCCTATCACGCTTGTATTTGAAGACTCCGCACCGGATAGGTTGAAAACTCCCTCAAGACTGAAGGTCATTAAATTCCTTGGAAGCGACTTCCTAGAATTGATGACTGTATCAGTGATCTTCAAATTCCTTCCAATTCTCAGGTCCAGGCCGCAAACTTCGATGGGAGAGACGTTCTGTGCTTCCAATCGCGAAATTGCTGCAGAATACTTGCTTTTGTATGGCTTCGTTGAGGGTTATCGGTCCCCTTAAGCCCTGTGGGTTTGACTGACCCCTCGTCGCTCCCGCGGATTAGAGCCTGGTTGTTCGGTTTCCTGACAACCTTGTGCTGTGGTCTCAAAGGTTAAAACTTTTCTGTGCTACTCCATCGGGGTCTTCATAATATGCAATAAACATGGACATCTGACGAAATTCAAGGCCCAGTCGTGTATTTATGAGTATCTTCAGCCCCCTTATCAGCAAAATTCTCATGCAGCGCCCTTAGCTAGCAAGTGTTTTCGTACGTAGATGGAAACAACAACTAAATCTGACACAAAGACTAGGCAGCTAGACGCTATCAAAACCTTTATGAATGACAGACTACTTGCCTGCTGCCCCAGTAGATAATTTATTGTGCATTGTTGGAGATCAAAGGAAACAGCGAAATGTTACTAGCCAATGCCGTTGCTATGCGCATAACATATGGAAACTGGTATCGGGGGGCCGAGAGCGGGGTCAATCCATCTGGCCCTCAGTTCCTGCTTTGATTCCTTCCAGGATAGAAGCCCATTGACCGCCAGCGCGATATCTCCCAACCTCGTCAAATCGGTCGCAGGCTATCTTGCGGATCAGCAGGGTATCCTTGGCCTTTCTCAGATTTCTCCCCTCCCCGACTGTGAGATACTCCTCAAACCATGCCTCCTCGAGCGAGTCAAGAGGCGTGAAAGCCAGCTCGCTTGTGCGACTCGACAAATCCTCTCCGCTGCGAGTGTCGAGAACGGTTGACACCCATCGTCTAAATAATTGCTCACGAGCATGTTGCGGGTATGTTCGAGAATACAGCAACGCTTCTGTGACGTTAGTCCGAGCCATGGCATCAAAGAGCATTTCTAAAGCGACCGATGATTTGAAAATCGGCTGAACAGAGTAATAGTACGACAGGGCCAGACTGAAGTCGTCGTTGGATGCTTGCTTGACGAGAGCGATGACGATATCGTCTGCGAAATCAGGGTCCAACGACGGATGAGCAACATATTCAAGGGCTCTCTGTGACAATCGCAATGAGTAAGTCCATGCCGTTAATGTAAACACGAGGGGCATGATGATAGCCTTACCGGATACTCTTGTCTATCCATGTACCATAAACCCTTCATAAATAGCTGGTAGTTTGCTGGCATACTCGACAAGGTAGAGAACCTTTCGGAAACAAATATATCATTGCTCAAGTCGTCAAAATCCAGGAGAATGTAGTAAAGTAGAGAGAATTTGTGGTGCATTGACATTCCCGCTTCGCAGATTTGCTGGTGAAGTTGGCGAAGGGCATTATCGGTCTTGGGAGGATATACTTTCCCTGTCAGACATAAAAACCGTATTTAGCTAAATCCACAAAGCTAGCTTTCGGAATGCTTATGAAGGATGTACTGACCCTTTTGAATGCCCAATGCTTTTAATACTCGGTCGATAAACAGAATGCCATCGGCATGTTTGCGGTGAGCTTCAATTTCTTGTTGAAGCTTGCGATCGTAGGGAATTTGGACATCCTTGGGGAACACATCGTGCAGATTGGTGTAATCAAACATAGCTACAGTTTCGATTTTGTGATTGACAGCGCGCGCTTAGTATTCGATTACGAGCTGAATTCCTGAAGAACCGGTGAATGCACGCTACGAATTACCAGCCAGTGGCCATGAGGTCCAGGTAGGAGAAGCAGGCCATAAGGTTCCAAGTTCGGGGAACGAATCTCCGCACACGACGTCTCCATATGTATCATACTTTCACGTGATCAAAATAATTAATTTAATTGGCTGACTGCGAAGATGAGCCAGCTATATTAATGGTAATTAGCAGGCCTTTAATCATATATAGAGTGAATTTTTTTTTTCCCTTTAAATAAGCCAATTAAGGTAAGGTACTTCAAAAGTTACGTGACTACCTGACCAAAAGGGCGTGTTGGAGATCTCACGTAGCTAGTATGTCTCCAGAAAATCAACCGCGTGAAAAAGTGGGGACATCTCTGATGGCAGTCTGTCTTTCGCGTCGTCACGTGTACCACCTACTACGGTATTGTGGCTGATGCAAGGATGCGCGACTGCACGGCCGACGCTCCGACTGTCGTTGTGGCTGCAACTGGATTGTTTACATATGACTCTTTAGGGCATTTCCAAACAATAAGCTGCGACGCGGGGCGACGAAAGCCACTTCACTCAGGACCAACACTATTTGCGCCGCATCGTATCGACGCGACCGTTGATGTTCCTAGTCAGGAAGTAGAGTCGCTCCAATCTTCCAAGACGTCGGGTCTGTATTGATTTTCATTTCATTTTATTTATTCCCCTTTTCTATCAAACAACAAGACGCATTGTTCCCTTTCGCCATCCCACACAACATGCCGGCTACAGCACCACGGCCATTGAGACGCGCCGCAGCAAGGCGGACGGCCGTTATCGACTCTGATGATGAAGATGAGATTGGCAACACCACCAGGGTGCGCGCCGATGAGGAGACAGAATACACCCCAGAACCGTCAAGAGCATCTAGACGTCAGACTCGCAGTGGACGGCTCTCCATTGCGCCGGCCGCCGCGCCTGCGCCAGCGTCAGGTCCACGGCGTTCGCGTGTCAAGAAGGCTTCCATCGCAGCAACTGAGCCCGACGAGCTTGAGGGAAGCCCAGAGCCAAGCCTGGCTCTTGAAGCCGACACTACAATACGGCAAGAACCACAGACGCCTCCAAAGAAACCCTCTCCAAGGAAGCGAAAAAGCACGGTACCTCGAGCATCGATAGCCCCCACAGAAGAATTAGCACCCCCCGTGCCAAAGCAGTCCTCGTCTCCAGAGGCAAGTCAGATTCACGGTTCACCACTAGCAGATATTACCGCTGTCAGTGTGAATACAGCCCAAAATGCCGACGAGACGCAAGCTACCATCAAGCCAATCAAGCCTTTCGATACTATTATGGACAAGCCTTTGGATATCGTCCTCAAATCGCGTACTATGACGGTACCATTCGTCGAGGAATCCAATTCCACGCCAAAATCTCGCATCGTTTTGACTCACTTGGTACTAAATAATTTCAAGAGCTATGCTGGTCGCCAGGAAGTAGGTCCCTTCCACGCTTCTTTCTCTTCGGTTGTCGGCCCCAACGGATCTGGAAAATCCAACGTCATTGATTCGTTGCTCTTTGTATTTGGTTTCAGAGCAAGCAAGATGCGTCAGGGCAAAATCTCGGCGCTTATCCACAACTCTGCCCAGTACCAGAATTTGGAATTCTGTGAAGTCGAGGTCCACTTTCAAGAAGTCATGGACAAGCCCAATGGCTCCGAAATCATACCCAACTCGACACTCGTCATTTCGAGAAGGGCTTTCCGCAACAACACGAGCAAGTACTACATCAACGGCAAGGGATCCGACTTTACAACTGTCACAACTTTACTCAAAGATCATGGTGTTGATTTGGACCATAAACGATTCTTGATTTTACAGGGAGAGGTTGAATCCATCGCTCAAATGAAGCCCAAAGCTGCTAACGAGCATGAAGATGGCTTGCTCGAGTACCTCGAGGATATCATTGGGACCTCTAAATACAAGACCCCAATCGAGGAGTCTGCGACCGAGGTTGAAACCTTGAACGATGTTTGCATGGAGAAGAGCGGTCGTGTCCAGCATGTTGAAAAGGAAAAGCATAGTCTTGAAGACAAGAAAGACAAGGCTCTTGCTTATATCCGCGACGAAAATGAGCTGACAATGAAGCAGTCCGCTTTGTACCAACTTTTCATCCATGAATGCAATGCCAATATCAATGTTACCGAAGAAGCCATTAGCCAGATGCAAGCTCAGTTGGATGAAGAATTGGAGAAGCACCAAGGCAGTGAACAATTCATCAAGGATTTAGACAAACAATATTCTAAAGGGAGCAAGGAAGTAGAGACGCACGAAAAACAAACTCAGGGACTTGTCAAAGACCTGGCCAAGTTCGAGCAAGAACGTGTCAAGTTTGATGAGAAGCGCAAATTTCTTGTAGATAAGAAAAAGAAGCTCCAGAGGACCATCGACAACGCCCAGCACGCAACCAACGATGCTGATGAAACCATCGAAGACAGCAACAGAGATATAGAGACTCGGACGCAAGAGGTGGCTGAGCTGGAGGAACAGGTCAAGGTTGAAGAGGCTGAGTTGGCCAAGATCCGGGATAGCCTCAAGGGCAAAACTCAAGCCTTCTCTGACAAGATTGCTGCCAAGCAAAAGTCCCTCGAGCCTTGGATGGAAAAAATCAACCAGAAGCAGTCTGCCATTGCCGTCGCCGAAAGTGAGATGAATATTCTCAAGGAGAAGGCAAATGCTGGTGCAGTTGCAATTGAAGAATTGGACGGCAAAGTTGCCACCATTGAACAGAACAAGGTTACCAAGACAAAGGAACTCAAAGCCTGCGAAGTAGAAAAGGGTAAACTTCAGGAAGAAGCCGACAAGATGATTTCAGAACTGGCGATTCTCTCTGAAAAGGAGCCCAAGATACGAGCCAAGATTTCAAACACACGACAGAAAGCTGATGAGGCTCGCTCTAACTTAGCGAATACACAGGCTCGAGGCAATGTTTTGACGGCACTGATGCGTATGAAAGAGTCCGGTCGCATTGATGGCTTCCACGGACGCCTAGGCAATCTCGGAACCATTGATCAGAAGTATGATGTTGCCGTCTCAACTGCTTGCTCTGCTCTTGACAACTTTGTAACTGAGACTGTGGAGTCTGGCCAGCAATGTATTGAGTACTTGAGAAAGAACAACTTGGGTCGCGGTAACTTCATCTGTTTGAACAAGTTGAAAACTCGGGATATGTCTCCAATTCAAACTCCCGAGGATGCGCCACGGTTGTTTGACCTTGTCAAAGCGAACGACAAGTTTCGGCCCGCGTTCTACCATGCGATGCAAGATACATTAGTAGCCAATGATCTTGCCCAAGCGAACCGTATTGCCTACGGTGCTAAGCGATGGCGCGTGGTCACCTTAGCGGGCGAACTCATCGACAAATCAGGTACCATGTCAGGAGGTGGCTCAACAGTCAAGAAGGGCCTCATGTCGTCCAAAATCGTTACAGATATCACCAAGGAGCATGTGGCCAAGCTAGAACAGGACCGGGATACATATGAGGCAACGTTTCAGGAGTTTCAAGAATACCAGCGCGAATGCGAGGGTAAGTTGAAGGATCTCAACACCAAAATTCCAGAACTTGAAACCAAGATGCAAAAGATTCGTCTCGAAATTGAGAGCGCCACTCGAAATCTCTCCGATGTGAAGAAGCGTATCAAGGAGGTCAGCCAGGAACATCAGCCATCTGCATCTGACTCGACCCGCGTCGCTGCTCTTGAGAAGGAAATTGCCCAGCTTGGGGCAGAAATCGAGCAGCTGCATAGTGAAACCGCCAGTGTTGAAGAGGAAATCAAGGCTTTGCAAGACAAGATTATGGAGGCTGGTGGAGAGAAGCTTCGAAGTCAGCGGGCCAAGGTCGACCACCTTAAGGAACAGATCAACACTAACAATGAGGAAATGTCTAATGCCGAAGTCCGCAAAGTCAAAGCTGAAAAGCAAAAGGTCAAGCTTTCTAAAGACATTGCAAAAGCAAACAAGGAACAAAACGTCGCCGTGCAGGACCTTGAAAAACTCGAAGACGACGTCAATAACCAAGGTGAAAAGGCAGAGGAACTCAAAGCCCACGTGAAGCAAGCCGAGACAGAGTTGATGTCCAGACGCGAGGAGCTCAGGGCCTTCAAGAAGGAGCTTGACGCTAAGACGGCAGAGCTTAACAAAAGCCGAGCTGTTGAAATTGAAATGCGGAATAAGCTGGAAGAAAACCAGAAAGTCTTGATTGAAAATGAGAAGCGACTTCGATACTGGGACGATAAGCTCTCAAAACTTGTGCTGCAGAATATTGAGGATCTCACTGGCGAATCTCGTTCCACCAGGCAACCAACGAAGTCTCAGGAACCTGAGGAGCCTATGAAGCAAGATGGTGATTCTTCAGAGACCGAAGACAAAGAAGATGTTGAAATGGCTGAGCCACCAACTGATTGTGTAAACGAGGCCCAGGATGCTAGCATGGTTGATGCAGACACGGACAACGAATTAACAGATGCTCGCTCTAACAATCCTCAATACGAGCTACCTCAATACACTCCCGATGAGCTTGCTGACATGAGCAAAGAGACTTTAAAGGGCGAGATTGCCGCACTGGAAGAGAGGACGCAAAATGTAAACGTCGACCTTGGTGTCTTGGCAGAGTACCGCCGCAGAGTCGAAGAGCATGCCAGTCGATCATCAGACTTGCAATCAGCCATTGCGCAGCGAGATAGCGCCAAGAAACGTTGCGATGACCTCCGCAGACTACGACTGGAGGGCTTTATGGAGGGTTTTAGCGCCATCTCCCTGCGTTTGAAGGAGATGTACCAAATGATCACCATGGGTGGTAATGCGGAACTGGAACTTGTGGACAGCTTAGATCCTTTCAGTGAAGGAATCTTGTTCAGTGTGATGCCACCCAAGAAGAGCTGGAAGAACATTGGCAATTTGTCTGGTGGTGAGAAGACGCTGAGTAGTTTGGCTCTGGTCTTCGCACTTCACCACTACAAACCCACGCCTCTTTACGTCATGGACGAGATTGATGCTGCTCTGGATTTCAGAAATGTGAGTGTTCCCTTGGCCTGTTTTGTATTTCCACACTCAGTGCTAACATAGTAATTTTAGGTATCCATTGTCGCGAACTACATCAAAGAGAGGACCAAAAATGCCCAGTTCATTGTCATCTCCTTGCGAAACAACATGTTCGAGCTTGCGGCTCGTTTGGTGGGTGTTTACAAGGTAAACCAAATGACTAAGAGCGTGACGATTGAGAACAAGGATTATATTGCTAGGCCAAAGCCACAGCAACCCCAGCGACCACAAACTGGAACTGGTTTCACAACGACACTGGCGCTCAGGTAACATTGGCTTTGGTGAAGATAGATGGTATCGTTGGTTTTGTACATACTGGGATATGTAATTTGGGCTGGAGCAGGCAGGGCATTCTATGACGGCTAACATGACGCAAGGCGATTCTGGTAATTTCGTGTAAGATTTTGGATGAATAGAACGAATTAAGTTAAATACCCTAATGGAAGTCACTTGAGCGAGTGCCTTGTATAGATCTTGATGACACTATGTAACACATGTCGCGATGTGGCAGCCCTTGCTGAGTGGACTTCTTTCATGCGAAGTTTGGCAACAGTGCATGCTCGGCTTGAAGGGTTAACCTATTTACGAACTACGGCAGTGATATTTCATGATTTCAGCAAGGGAGATACTCGGCGAGCGAGGCTCCAGCCTAACCTCTCACTCAAGAAACCTGAGTTAAGGTTGTTTAGTGCCGTAACCTATAACGACTAATGAATAGAGAGCACGACGAGCATCTGTTGACTCGGAACGTTTGTTCGATCGAATCGGAGCGATAATTACATATTTACTCGGAACAGAAAAAAAAAAAAAAGAAAGCGCTGCGAACGGGCAATGAGGAACTTAGGTTTAACCACCAGCTCTTGAGCGGGAATCTTCAGCTGAATTGGTGTTTGGTCTTAAATAAGGGTCAAAGTGAGTGGAAGTGAAAATTGCCGATACCGTAGGGTAGTAATCATAGCAGTGGCCCAGTGCTTGCCTGATAAAGTGATACCGAAATCTTTTAGAATCTGCCATTAGCTTCGTTTGCCACCTGTTCAAGCCATGCACACAATTAATGATTAATTTTGGGACCCGAAGCTGTTTTGTTATCGTCAGCATCTGTGGGCTACTAGTGATGTATCGTCACAGTACTCCGTAAAATGTCGGTCGTTATAATGACATGCACGAATCGACATTGTACGCACAAGTTGCATTAGTTTCAAGCACTTGCATGAATGTTAGGGGGTACGGTCTGCAAAGCGCAATACGGGCGACATTCAACATGCGTTGTTTTCTAGTCACATAATGACGCCTTCAATTGGCTGCAGACATCATAGGCACAGACAGGTATTGGCGGGGCATATTCACATCAACGACAAGAAACGTAGTCCGATTTGAATTTGGAATCTTCCTAGATTCTTAATCCTAGTTGTTCATCTAAACCATTTTTTTCGAATGCAGACGTAAAACATAACCAGACTCCATCCCAATCATGAAACCCGTTTAAGCCTTGGGGGCAGTAGGGGTGATCTTCTTGCCGTCCTTGTTGTAGCGGACACGTGGGGGAGGAGCACGGTTGCGGCGGCCCACACGAGATCGGACACTGTATTATGATATCATGTCAGTCATTCACATCATTAAAACATACCATAGATAATATCGAAGACGGGAGTGTTTGCAATGCAAATGCGGTGTACGGCCAAGGTTCATCTAAAGCACATACGCCGAGGCGCAGTTGTCACACTCCCAGGAAGGACAACGTACCGGACAATCTTGCCGTGGATAGCGCAAGAGACGCAGTACTGCAGCTTCAGGTACATCTTGGGGACGGTGTACTCGCTGAAGACGGAGGCATCCGAAATATCACCTGTAAAAACAGCAAGTCAGCGAGGAGTTCATTTTGTGCGGTTTTCGACATAGCTTTCAGTCCAGCTGTCCGGATTGCGTCGTGTCGCGGCATAAGGTTGGTCAAGGTATCGATTTCGGAATGTACGTACGGATGGCGGCAGACTCGACCATGTTACGGATGGTGAATCTCTTGATTGCCTTATCCTTAGGCGTGCAGCGGGAGCAGTTGCTGCATCGGATGGGCTTGGTGTGGCCGCGGCCCTTCTTGTTGCGACCGCTGCGAGGTAATTGTCAGTAAAATAGCCTGATGAAACTTCGCTCCGTCTCTCGTGTTTCGCGCGTGAGCAGTGTCGTCTCTGCGTAGAGACTTCAACTTTCATCGACGGCGATACGGAAATCCGTTGAGCGAAGACGTTGAAGGTTGGGAGGTAAATTCGTACTTGTTCTTTCTCTTCTTGACCATCTTGGCGGTTGTCTGTTGCGAACTTGTTTATACCAAGTGTGCAACAAGCTGTCTGAGAAGTGCGGGTGGACGTGAGAGAATGTGTAAAGTCGCGGCGCCTCGCTTGCCACTCAAAAATGAAGGTGCCCCACACAATCAATTGGCAAATTCTGGCTGGCCCAGGGCCATGACCTGTGGGAAACCCTAGGTCATGTGATCTCCACTTCGCCTCCCACTGGGCCAGTCGAAATTTCTCAGCGTGAGCGCCACTCCATCTAATGAGTGTCTCTTCCCACCATCGCAACATCTGAGGATTGCTTAGGACGGCAATAGGTCATATTGTCGAGGTACGTCTTAAGATGCTGCACTTTCCATTGGCCTTGACGATGGATGCATCAACCATGCGTCTATCGTGAAGAGCTATTCCCATTGCATTTACTGTACCTTTTCGTCACTGCACCAGCCTGCCGGTGGTATAAAAAAAAAACTTTTGATATCAGTGGGCGGGTTGATGCGGGATGAGCCCTCACGTTGTGCCAATACTTCCAGCCTTCGATGTTCTTTAATCTAACCCAACCAGTTAGGCAAGATGCAGATTTTCGTCAAGACCCTTACGGGGAAGACGATCACCCTTGAGGTGGAGTCTTCCGACACCATCGACAACGTCAAGTCAAAGATCCAGGACAAGGAGGGCATTCCTCCGGACCAGCAGCGACTCATTTTTGCTGGTAAGCAGCTCGAGGATGGCCGAACCTTGAGCGACTACAACATCCAGAAGGAGAGCACCCTGCACTTGGTGCTGCGCCTGCGTGGTGGTGGTAAGAAGCGCAAGAAGAAGGTCTACACCACCCCCAAGAAGATCAAGCACAAGCGCAAGAAGACCAAGCTGGCTGTTCTCAAGTACTACAAGGTCGACAAGGATGGTAACATTGAGCGTCTCCGCCGCGAGTGCCCCGCTGACACCGTAAGTACACTTGCAAAATTATTTTTACCTTCAAGTACCAAGATCGTTTTTGCTGACAATCATTTTTGCAGTGCGGTGCTGGTGTCTTCATGGCCTCTATGCCCGACCGTCAGTACTGTGGCAGATGCCACCTGACCTACGTCTTTGACAAGCAATAAACGCATGACATGGATTTCTGCTTTGGGATGTATTGTGGATGAAAGGGAAACATGGTACTGCCAAAAAGTTGGGCGTTGATGTAGCATAGAGCACATCCGGGCTTTGATAATGAATGCTTGACAAAAACTACGGTTAAATAATTTTCCTGCCGTTTTGGTGTCTGCTCCGTGAACTGATGTGAATGTTGCCGATAACACGAAACTTTTAATATCGCAGTACTCTAACCACACTACGGTTTATTCATCACAAATCGGAGGTCGTTGATGGTACAAATTTTATCTGATATCATTACGAGCACTACCGTCGCTACGAGATGTAGCATCCCGAGCGCTTGAAAATTAATCGGCCATCGCGACAGGACCTTTGCAATTTAACCAACCACAACTATTGCACTTAACCTTTGAGAAAAAGGGGTATATTAGTTGATATTATTAAGTTACTAAGCGTTGTGACATAGTGTCTCTTTCGACAGGTTCAATCACGCGGAGGTGGTGAGAGGATCAGAGCTGTCTGTGGTCCGATTATTTTGTCAGGCGCCTGGTAGTTATCCTTATACTGTTTTTGGCTCTACTCTCAACCATCACCACTTGCAAGTTGGCAAGTAATCTGAACTTACAAATATACGCACGAGCATACATTCGAATGAATCTCTTTACTAAATGTTTTGTGATGCAACGGGAACTACTTGGGTTGTAAAGTCTACTAGTATCTCGACGCACTTGGCAAAGTCACACCTTGTACAGCGACGTCACATAAATGGGGATTCCATGAGAGTACATATTTTGTCCAATGTCAATAACCCTCCCGAGATCATCAAGCGGCATGCCCGAGATTGTAGTTTGTGAGATATCTTTCCAGTGCTGATTCGTGGATCGAGGCATGTACTTCTTGCGGACTGTGATACTAATGCTATTCTTAAAGAAAATCTCCGGTAATTAATGTGATGAGTGAATAAACCAGTAATTTAACATAAGCCACATGTTGTCGTTTGTTATACTGTTTCTTGATAATAGAGAGGTGGAATACCCGACAATTAACATCTTTCCAGTTCAATTGGCCAAATGTGGATCTTAAGAGGATGCTATCTGAGTTTTATGGCCATTTCCTTATCAGCATACTCCAAATGACCAGGGATGGATCCAATGCATTTGTGGAAGAATTTTGTCTGGGACATAGCTAGTGGAATCTGACCATAGAGCAATGCAATCTCGTGGCTAAAGCCCTCCGCCGTTGATTGAGTTGGCGAAAAGTTTGGGTATGCCACCTCCCAACCGCCTCGAATCATCCTTAGAACATGTCTGAAACGGTCAAATTCAGTTTTTATCCCGTCTGAATAGTGAGAGGCGGCTATGTACTCTGCAAAAGACTTGGAAGTAAATCACCAATTTGTTTCTGGTTGCGGAAGCAGTTCGAGGAGAATAGCATTCATGTAGCTTTCGGGGTAAAGCTATTCCTGCGCGACTTTTGACTTTAATGATACCCGATGTTTGCTTATTGAATTTTACATTTAGCGCTGAATTTGAAGCTGGCGGCCTGGATGCTTCAGGACCTGTTACCTTTTTATAGGGAACCTGTGTAAGTCGCAGGTTGGAAAATTCTTGCTCGAAGATTATTTAACAAAGCGCCGGGAATGTAAAAGGTAGAATATCAAGCATTTAGACATAGAGAGCAACTTAATTCGGAGCTGTCACATCATTGTCATTGTATGTCTCACATCTCACTGGGGAAATGACACAAAACTTGATAAATGGTTCGATTCACTCGCGTAAACTTATAGCCTTGCATTATAACAACAGCAGAGGCTACCAAGATGTATACACCAACACTCGATACCACAAAAACGAACTATTGAAAATACAAGCCAAATGCCCTCGAACGCCGCAGCCTAGTCCTGCAAAAAACTCCCTTTCAAGCAAATTCGCAACAAGCCGCCTTGAAGGAACGCCAGATCGTTGCTCGTGTAATCGAACAATTCTGTGACGCTTCCCTCATCGGCCTGATCTAAGAATAAGGGTATTGACCCCCATGATCAGCTCCCAATGACTTCTCTGGTCGTAGTTTTTGTATTGTCCGTACCATGCGTGAATTAAGGATATCAAGAATTGGACAGAAATATCTTTTTTTTGCCAAATCGAAATCTTTACTCTTCGTCGTCAGCAGCCTTTGACTTTCTCTTCTTCTTCTTCTTCTTTTCACCATCATCTACGGGGGCAGCTTCTTCGTCCCGCTTGCGCTTCTTCTCTTTCTTCTCTTTCTTGTCCTTCTTCTCCTTTTTGTCTTTCTTGGAAGACGTAGGCTCCGGGGCATCGACCATTTCATCGTCGTATTTTTCAGCACCATCACCGAGAACAGCCATTACGGATTTCTATTGTTTTAATTAGTATTTGTTTATCTTTGACGACGACTCAACAGATGTACTTACCATGACGTCAGCGTTCTTGGCAGGCTTCTTGCCAGTTGCATAGAACTCCAAACGATCTTCGACTTGTTGTCTCAGAGCCTCACCGAATCGTGTTGAAGGCTCCTCAGAGAAGTTGTCGATCCTGCTAGCCATGCTGCACTTGTTGGCAAGATATCTGGAAATGCGGCCCTTGTTGCGAGTGGCAGCCTTGCCGATGAAGCTGCTGTGGTAAATGAGACCATACTTGGGGGTGTTGCTTTTGGTCTTTAGGGCACGGAAGAGGGCTTTCTCGGCGCCAAGGATCT
>JASWJB010000423.1:0-31117 GCA_032433595.1 Conoideocrella luteorostrata
CCCCCCCCCCCCCCCCCCACCCCGCCCCGCGGGCGCCCCCGGCTCGCTCCGGAGGCTCATCCAAAAACAAAAACTAAACACTCACTCACCACCTTCTAGCATCGTGACACCACCATGCCCATTAACACCAGTCACGGTGTAATTCCCTCTCACCCACACATCACCATACTTGTTCGGCCGACTCACCAAGAACACATTCTTCACCGTCACCAACTCCCCCACCAGGCTCTCCCAAAAGTCCAACCCGTACGCAGTCGGATCCAGCACCGGGTTCGACTTACTTATGCTCGTGACGGCATTAGGAAAGCCGAAAATGCCACCCTTGTCAAGACCAGAGTACTCCTTGTTAGGAGGCTGTAGCGTATCAGCGCCAATGACAAGAGGTTTGTATGCATTTCCAGATGAGACGACCACGACATTGGACGGCTTGGTGAGTTCCGTCAGGTAGAGGTAGTCGTTGTTGTTTCTGCCACGATGCTTAGAAATTTGTTTCTCCCCCAAGCGCTCACAATTCTCAATGAAGTGGCAAGAGTTATTAAAAAAAGAAAAGAAAAGAAAAAAGGTATCCATTAGACATACCTGTACTCTTTCACTACGCCGTTCATGGTAACCACATCCCCGGCCCTGACCTGCTTCCCAATGGTATTGCTGAAGACAAACAATCCCTCCGAGGTGGCGGGATCGTCATCCGGCCTCGTGGACCGCAAGTAAATGCCGTCTTTTGAAATGGCAGTAACCAGGCCCGTCACGTCGCTGACGTCTTTGTCCTGGAATGGCGACAGAAACCGATTGCCGTTGATCTCAGCGATGCTGATGGCCGCCGCGGATGTAGCGGCTCCCAGCGCCGCCGCGAGACGTGTAAATGACTTCATTGTTGGTCAGAGACAGCAAACCGTCGTGGGCGAGTTCCTAGCAAGAGATGCTGTAAACGAGACTTGAAACCCCCGCCCCCAAAAAAGAGCGAAGACGAGTTCACATGAGTATAAAAAATCGTGGTGGTACCGGCGCGCGATCTCTCCATCTTTATCTACCTCCCTGTTCTGGTAATCACTTCCCATCGCCATCCAGCATCGGACCTCGCCAAGCGTACTAGATGGATGGACAGCCTTCTGTAAGAACGACAACCAGCTAGTTAGTTAGATAGACAGCCTAGGACAGCCACCACCGCCGTCTGATCCATGTATGCGTGGTCCTCTCCAACCACGAGCTGCCCCCCCCCTGTTTCTCTTGTCCGAGATCCAGGCACCCAGTAACTAACATCGCTACCCATGCACGCAATCCAACTTAATCGCTCGTCCTCGCGCCCAATCACCACATCCAACCACACCTGAGATCCCCAAAGGCCTTCATGGTGAACCATCTCATAACGTCGCAAGGGGCGAGTGAACCCAATCCTCACCACCTGGTTGGTCACCGGGCCCTTCTTGGCACCAGCCGAGCTGAGAACTGTCCAGGAATAAAACTTCTCGAGAATATCCTTCCAAGCACCTGATTGCGGAGCACCGAGAGACTACCAGCCCAGGTCAACGTGCTCAAGTGTGGGGAAGCGGCCGCCAATCGACCCTGTAGATCTCGCCTGTTCAGGCACGTTTTTCCTGCGTCGGCGGTCGCCGGTGATTGCTTGAGGGTACCGAGCACAATACTCCGTACATGGCAGAGATTATCTCCACACTGCGCTGCGTGTCTTTGCCGGAAGCAAGACTATTGATAAACTGACCGATGCCAGGCCAGCCCAGATTTCACGCGAGCCGCAAAGAAAACAAAAGTTCCTTCCATAAAGCCGTTTCGGTACACCGAATCCCCCAGTGCCAAGCCCCCGTTTGGCATGGGAAATTTAGGGCAGCGTTATCCAGCACCTCTTTTGCACCCCGCTAACAGAATAATTTGCGTTATAGCCTTTACATAGTAGTTTAAATATATATATTTTGCAAAAGAAAATTTCCCTTTTTACTCTAGATTATATGCTTTATTATATACTTATTTCTCTGTACACGCTAAATGTATACAGAGTACTGCTGTGTGTAAAATTCAGGATCCTGTTAGTGGAAGACTTTGTGGACTTGGGAGGCGGCTTATATACTATCCAATTAGCTATGCTTATAGAATATCCCCTCACAAAAGGAGTGCTGGTTCAGCGCAAGAGGGTGCTGCACAACGTCGCCCGACATTTAGCTTCAGCAGTAACTACTCCGTAGCTGCTATTAAACCCCGGAGCACAAGCTTGCATGGTTATACACACATATACGCCACACATTGGTTGAGGGCCACCAGTAGAATCGCCTTCTCCTTCATCATCACCAGAATTTGTTTTTAGTGCACAACAACTAGCACCTAAATCTACCCAAGCATACTTATTAAGGCCCATGTGAACAAGTTGCTCTTTAAACTCTCCACCATAAAGGTCAAGGTGAAGTGCTTCATGGGCTTGCGTTGGGATTTGAATCATAATAATCTGAGTGCTGGCCTGATACCAGTACCGGAACTTTCGTTGAAGGATACTCCTCTGTTGTTTAATAGCGGCGAAATTTTAGGGAGAAACATCTTTCGTAAGGTTTTATAGATAGTTAGTATCGTGTTATATGTAAAAAATTAGAATAAACCTGCCTGTTACGGTGAGGCTATCCCCAGGAGCTTGATAAATCTTCTTAAACAGTTCCTTAACTGTCTTGAAGCGAAATGTCAAGTTTTCCGGATCTGAAGCTGATGCTCCAAACGAAGACACAGATGCCGGATATGACTCTGTCGCCATCGTATCACAACGTATGCAGAATGAATGGAGGCAGGTAAATATCGCCAAGACCAAGCTATCGAAATAAACAGCTAAATATAATTAAACTTCCGCTAGCGAAAACTTAGTTATGTAAGTTATATGTACAGTACGTGGCAATAACTTTTTGCATGGCTGCTGGTGCCAGACCCACCAGACGACTACAAAATACGTGACCCTTCCCGGTCCACGCCCTCACGGCAACCCTTCGATTTGAAGCGGCCATAACTATTGCGTTTGAGATTATATCCAAGTAAGAGTTATATAACTAGCTAGCTAATTAGAAGTTCTAAAAGGTAATGCGTTGCCCACCCGGTGAAATAGCATATTTTAGTCGTGCAGGCATAGATTTAAGTTACCTGTTAATTCTCCCTTGAGCTAGATTACGCCGGCGCTCTTCTGCAAGCTCTCTCACAAGCTTTACTTATTTAAATGCGGTAATTTGCGAATCTCTGTATTTATAGCCAGCTAAACGCTTTCTATTATAAATCCGGGCTTTGTAGGTAATTAAAGAAGCGTTTTATACTACTCTCTTCTTCTAGGTTCTAGCTAGATGCTTCTAACTAGGGCTGTGGCCAGACTTGCCTATCTTCCTTGAGAATTAATTTAATGCTTGTACCTAAGATTCCTAGCTTAATATAATCTTTGTAGATTATCTTATAGACCTCCTGAGTTATCTGGCGGTTAAAATTCGATGTACGACGATAGTGTTAATGGGTAAGCCGGGACGGTTCACGTTCTTTGTTCCCCCTTGAGTGGGCAGGACAAGTGAAGCCGAAGCGTGGAGTCCCCGCATCATTTGGCAGTGCAAAATACGTAATTACGCCCAAAACCACACTCGGGATCCCCTCGATGATGAAAATCCACCGCTAACCACTCATTCTCTGTACGCCATACACATGCCCAACGCCATAAGCCAGTATACCCCCAAGGGCTGCTGCTATTGCGGCACTTACAAAGAGATAGCCCACTTCTAACAGCATGCTCATGTTTCATGTACAAGAATGTGAGATAGATATTCAGCCCGGGAAATAAACCAGCCTCTACGGCTCCCAGGTGGATGCGGCATGCGATGAGGCTGCCGTAGGAGTTAACCAAGCCAACAAGAGGGGCAACCAGCCCCCAAGACACCGTGATGAAGGCGATCCAGCGACGAGTGGTGAACAATTTGAGGACAAGGTTGGATGGGACCTCGAAGAGCATGTAGGTTACGAAGAAGATGGAAACGGCGACTTGAAATTGTGAGGATCCCTCGTCTGTCAGCTAGTGCTGGGTCCAGCAGTTGTATCCGCCTTGTCCTTTCCCTTGTTAGGGTTTGCAAGATCCATCTCGCGGTACAAATTGTGCTCTTGGATATAATTGATGACCTCATCGGGAATTCTGTGTAAGGGTTAGTGATTTGTCAGCAGCGATATGTAGTTAGGTGGTTGCATACAAGTAATCAATACTCATATCTCGCTTTAACAAAAGCCGCACTTTCGTGCTACTGATGTCGTTCGTTACAACCTGGTAACAGCTGTTAGCTAAAGGCGCGCTGATCCCCAACGGGTAGCGTACCTGTCTTATAACATGAATGTTGTTCTCCCACTGTTTCAATGCCGCCAAGGCCGAGTCTAGCTCGGTTCCCGTCCGCTCAAGAACAAAGACACCAAAGTTGCCAAGGATATGGTCAACATCTCTGGCATCCCAGATGTCGGGGGTGCTGATGGTTTGAATTAAATCGGCACCAGCCACCAGTACAATCTTGGCAGGCTTGCGGGTGCCATCGGTGCATTGGATTCCGCCCATGACATGATTGATCTCGTAGTCGAAGTGATCAAGCACGCGAGCCGTTGGAATGTAGGTTGGGCTTTCTGCCTCCCAAGGATCAAGGGTAATCCACTTGGAGGTGCTATCGCACGCGAGTTGACACATCTGAATTCGGTGATGAGCGGGTGCAAGGCCCTTTTTCTTGTAAGCATCAGAAACGGGAGAGAGATAACCGCCAACAACTTCGAATCCTATTGATGTTGATTGTTCTGGTTAGATCTAGGTTGTCCAATATAATGAACCTGATGCAGCCGAGATCGGGAGCCTACCTTCGTTACGGGCATGGTCCCGTGCCATGGGAAACATGCGCAGATGCAAGAATGTGATGGGAGAAACTGCGGAACGGTGTCAGCATTTGCTTCCAGCGAACAAGCACAACGGATACCATCCGCACCATGCATGGATGCGCCGCAACCTGTAAAAGTACTTACAAGAACCGCATGAAACGAGAATGAGAGGCGTCTTGCCCGGTGAACAAGTCTGCTGAAGCCGGTGTGAGGGGAAGACATAGCCCTCGGGTGTCATCTTCTTTACGTAGGAAAAATCGGAGGCCATGGCGAGTTCGGATCGTCGACACGGCGACGACGACGGGAAATCGCGAATGAAGTTTAAGCGATTAGGATCCGAATGCGATATGGCAGCACCAAAGTTGGCAGACAGCGGCGACCACGGAACAATGTAGCCGCTGGTGTTGTTGTGAGTTGCGAGAGCCGCAGACTCGCTTTTCTGCGAAGGAAGCGCAAATGACGGAAGCGGGCGCGGCTAACAATAAACCACTACTCCGTGTACTCCGTGCTCCGTGCGGAGTACTCCGTACTTATGGTTAGATAGAATATGCTGTCTCGGTCTGGTGCCGGTAGTTGCAGTAGCGACCACCTGGAGGGGTAGAGTCACAGAGGGGCAACTAACTCCTCCGCGAATGGAGGGATGTCAATCGTCAGTCGTCAGTCGTGCCGGCGGTCGGAGGGGAAGTCTAGTGCCAAGCAGCACTCGGATGGGCGCTTGCGATTGTTATGGCACGGCGATATGTCCGAGTTTCCGATATATTCGACGCTGAGGGTAGCAGCGTGCGCTCGGAGCCGTCGCGAACGGTCGGCAGCCAAGTCCGTCGTTCAGTTGCACACCAGGGAGCGAGCGGGATGCGGTGGGAGGATGTTATGCAGGCAGCCAGCGAGCAGGGTGAAGCCGAAGGGTTGGCGTGCGTGCGGTGCGCCTTGGTGCCTGCAGTAGGGCTAACCGAATAGCTGGCTGCAGCTTGGTTCTTATGGCCAGACAGGGACAGGCGGAGTCGTCGACGTTGATGCTGTCCTGTATGGAGTTGATTTACGGAGTACATGTAGATGTAGGTGGCAAGAGCCCGAGAGAGACCATGGCGACATTGGCGAAGTCAGCGAACATCCGCATCCATCCTCGAGCCTGAGTCCGCAGTTCTACGGGTAGCCAGCCAGCCACCCAACACTTAGTTAGTTTCTACCGAGTAGTAGCCCGCCGAAAGTCGCTGCGCGTGAAAGGACAAGGATGGTCGGAGCATTTCGCTCATGCGAAGACTGGTTGCCATGACTCCATGTGCCTGATTCCCATCAGAGCAGCGGAGAGCGGGGCGACTCACCACAATTCCGGTAAGGCGTGCTTGCTGGGCATTGTTGAAGGTATTGCGCAATTAATTGACAGACTTTGATCCGCCATAACCGCTTACTGCCAACAATGAATGCATGCTTCTAATACCACCCACGTTTGCCGGGTTGCTAGGTAGACCTCTTTTATCTTTTATCTTGCTCCCTCGCATGCACTCCACCAGCTCGTAACATCACAGGCTAATTTCCTTTGCTGACACGAAATCCATCCTTCTTTTGACAGAGTTCTGGCCCGCATGGTGATTTACATTAATTCCCTCGTTGGCGATGACGACACCTTGTGGCACGACTTATCTGATGTCACTGGCTAATTTACTTTCCGCGTCGATCATATGAGATCCCTGGTAGTAAGCCTGGCTGCTTATGCGGCTTGAGATGCATGCGTAATGTGCTTCACGGTGCGCGGGCAGTTGATCCGTCAAAGCTCCATTTCGCTGCCACCAAAACTCACGGCTTGAGACGCATGAGTGTTGCATTGCAGGATAGCTTCTCAACCATATTCTGTGAGGTAACGTGTGTGTCGTTTGTGTCACGTTTATCTTGGGACATTCAAACCGATTCCATTCAGACCGTTGGTCACTACTACTTGGGAGAACGGATGGTCCCATATGACGGGCAGCTCACGCAACAGACATTGTCCACGGGCACTCAACTTCACAGAGCACTTGTTCATGTACTCAAATATACAACTTTTGACTCCCAAGGCGTCTAAAACTCGCTACTGTTGCAATGCAGTTCCAAATTCAGTATCCGAAATCCTCCCATACCACATCCTCCCCGTCCAACCATCCCGTCAACAACTCCAACAGTCTTGGCCCAGCACACAGATAAAATCTCCTATCACTCCCTTTCCAACCCTTCACATCATCAACGCCGATTCTCCTCGTTTCCACCCCCGCAACTCCCAGCTCCCCCAGTTTCTGCATCGCCCCAGCATCAGGTTCCCCTGTAACGAACAATCTCGTCAGTTGCGCCAAGCCCGGTATACTCTCAAAAGACTGTACTGCTAGTGATAGATCCTCGCCCCTTAAACTCCATAGCAATGCCAACTGTACACCAGCGTCCAGTACATCACGGGCCTGCGCCAGAATCGGAGTAATCCCTACGCCGCCAGCTACAAACACTGGCTTGGATGGCGTTGTAATCGGTAACCGCATCCTAGATTCTCCCCCAAACCCCAAGACGGAAATATCAAGTGGCGCCCGAATGTTGTGTCTCCATAGAAAGTTCGTTACGGGCCCGTGACGCCGCGCGGTAATTTGGAACTCGTCGGCTTTCCATCCCGGGGGACTAGATACCGTGAACGTGCGGATGAAGTCGTCGTTTATACTTTGAGGATCTTCATCACGCATATGGGCATATCCGAAACCCAGCTCGGGCTCAAAGTCAAGAGATACGTGCTGTCCTGCTTGCCATTGTGGTAGCGGATTACCCCTTGCAGACGAGAGCTTGAATGTAAATGTGCTTATTGTCGGCGTCACAACTTGACGGTTGACCAGAGTGGCACTGATGTCGGACCTCATGGATGTATCTACAGTGCGAGCGTCTTCCTTTTCCGAAAGCAGGTGCCGTAGAGGAGGGTTGTACGGCGAATATTCGCCCTGGGTGCCACGGAAGGGTAGCCCGCCTTTGACGAGCCGCGCCGCAGATACTGTGATTTTGACAGCGACTTGCGTCCGTGCAATTAAAGAAGAGGCTTCTTCTCCAATCAAGACTGATGCACGGCCAGTCAGATACAAAACATTGGCAGTCTCGTAGTCAGGAATAACGATGCCAATAGACGGGTCGACTTTCAAGTTTCCCAACGTCTGATACAGCCTGTTGCCCGAGTCTACCACTCAAGTCAGTTTCATTCTTTCGAGTTTTGGGGGGATGAGGCTCAACTCACACTCAGGGTAAACCAATTCCACCCCACCGCCTTCGTTCCTCAATACCCTCACAAACCCCGGACTTCCACCTCTATGATTCGTATCCATCGTCTCCCCATTCGTACTCGACACGAAAAGCATGTCCGCATTATACACTAGGTCTAGCGCCTCCCTCCCCAACGGTAACTCATCGCTCACCAATTCTGCGGTTTCGGGATCACGCTGCACAACGGTCTTCTTGTTCAAATACTTGGGACAGTTGCCTAAACTCTCCGTCACAGCTATGGCAGCTTGTACATCCGTGTTGTCGCCGTCTGTGACCACCGCGCCTGCAATAAAAACACCCGCCAACTTCACACGATCCCTAGTCTCGAGATCAATCGCGAGGGCGGACATCATTTTCCCCTGACCGTTGTTAGGCTGCACTATCCCGTCCGAGTTGGCCTCTTTCCAAAACGCCTCAAAGACAGGATCATATCTCCTGTCTACGGCGGATTTGAGGCCCAGCACATCTTGGGTGATAGCGCCAGCGAAGCCACGTTCACCGCCCCATATCGTGGTCCACGGACGGCCTTGGCTGTCGAGAGTCCCCAAAGCAATGAGAGGCGATTGCCTTACCCGCATGGCATATGACATGGGCAGGCCCGGAGCAGTTGGATTTCCGCCAGAAGGAACTTTCAACATGTTGCGCATGGCGGCCTCGCCGTCATGGAATCCTGAAAGTTGGGCTGGCATGTTGTAGCTAGAATTATTGGTTATTAGAGCCTGAGAGGCAAAAAATTGCACGACGGGGATGGAAGTCAGCGTTCGTAAGTGCATGGGTTGATTTTACTCTTATAGTTATTGAAATGGCCTAACAATGCGTCCGCATTGAGTAAATGACGGTGTCATGATGTTGTGTGGTTGTTGGTAGTCTCTGCGAAACCTCTACTGCAATCGTCTGAGACCGTCCAACGCGCCCTTTACAAATCAACCTTTTGCTGACAGAATTGCGAAATCCCCCCACACCCGCTTTACCATACTACCTGATACGTATATTTGTGTCTCACTGAGGCCAGACATTTCATAGACAACCCCGCCAATTGCGTCGGGAACGACTATTAGCGTCATCAGGAGCCACACCATTTAGGCAAAGCGCAATGACGCTACTTCGTACAGCAACCACTCTTTGGAATCATTGTATTTGGCTTGTGTATTAGGCTCTGGCTTGTGCATTGATAAGCAATAATTTTTATCTGCGTGCTTAGGGAGTCCTAACCGTCATGTGCAAACCAATTAGTCAACTCTTTCCCAAGCTTGCCATACAATGTTGCGACTGTGCTGGTTACTGCCTTTGTTCCCAACTTTAACCCAACAGCATAGACAACAATGCCCCCGGTTCCGACAAGGCCACGTCCATTATGGATGAACCTTTGCTCTTCTTCTCCCATGCCTAACGGGTATCTATATCGTACGAATGAATGACTGGCCACATCAATAGCCAATTCTGTCCGTTGGGCTTAATCTAGCCCAATCATAAAAACGCTTGATTTCATCAATGCGATCATCAAAATGAGAAACCCAGGGCCAAAATCCAGCCCTGGCCCTGCAGCGAAGAATAAACATTCCCGATATTTTGCGATTTCTCAATAATATCCGCGATTTTGCTGCGACTCAACGTCGTATCCGTATGGCCCTGTACGATACGGTGGCGCCGCTCCTCTGCCTCTACTTTGCGGCGTTCCAGAACGATCATAGGGACCACCTGAGGGCTGGCCATACTCAGCGATGGGAGCCGTCATTGTTCGTTGCGGTGGATATTGCTGAGGTGTCCCTCCTCGTGGTGGTGGTATTGAGCCTGGTGGCCCTGTCACACTTCGGCCAAGCGAAGGAGGAGCGCCAGGGTTTCGATATGGAGTGACTGTCGGTGCAGGACTTGCTTGCCCAGAAGAATTGTAAGGATTGTATGGTTGGTATGCCATGGGACCAGTGTTGCTTCGTCCCATCGCTGGCGGTGCTGTGGCATTACTCTCTAATGACCGATCCGTGAGTGTCCGCCCATAGCCCGGGTGTGGTGGCATGTTATTGTTGTTGTTGTCCATCAGAGCTGGGCTAGCGGTAATCGTTCGGAGAGGTGTCCCCATTGAGTGGCCGCCTGTGGTGCCAAATCCAGGCCGAGAACTTGAGAAACTTCGCTGAGAGTTGGATGTTCCTGGGCGAGTTGGTGGTGCCATTGCGCTACCAAAGTCGGCCCCTGGGAGGCCGGGTACCGGGGACTGAGATCTACCATATCCCATGTCTGCGGCAGACGACACCAGCGGAGCTCTAGAGGAGAAACTCGACATTGAACTTGCAGTTCCAGTTCGTTGCATTGGCCGCCTGCCATCCATTGAGCCTAGCTCAAAACTACCAGGTGAGTTAGGACGAGACGCATACATGGGCACTGTACTGGTTTTCTCGTCAAGTCCAACGGTGGGCATTTGAGGAAGGTTATCTTCCGTGCTGCCTTGTAAGCTGGGGATGGTGGGGAGTGTAGCTGCACGGTCGAATTGCGTCATCTTCTCCCCATTCCTCTTTGCCATCTCCAATTCCGCTTTCAACCTATTGGCCTGCCCTTTCGCTAGAGCTTTGTTTACCTTGGTCGTTACTATGCGAAGCAGCTTCTTGGTGACCTTTCTTTCGCAGTATCCGGACAAGCCTCCATCGGCACGAGGAATCCAGTGAAAGAGAAAGAAGACGTAAAACAATACAGCCATCAGCAGGAAGAGAGCGGAGAAGACCCAAATCACGAAGGTGAAGCACATGCCGGAGAGAATTACAGCTTGCCGGTAATCCTCGGATGCAAGTACCTTAATTTTGTCAAAGAAGCCTAGAATTGCACCGTCGACGCTGGTCGCGGTAGGTGCAAGTTTGGCCTGGTACACGGATCTGAGTGTAAGGGCATTGACGACTTGGCGGGGACCAGAGCAAAAGATGACACGGATCCATGCTAGAGAGAGACAAAACGTCAGTATCCATGAGGGTCGTAACAAGATAAGGTAAAACACACATTTGAAACTGAAATAGGTGAACAGGGCTACGTATTCAGAGCCCTTTTTACTCTTCGTGAGCTCAGCAAAGACTAAAAATCTCTTCCATCCCTGACCCTGACCGAACCGGATTGACTCCCATCGAACAGCCAAGCTGTCCAGAAAGCATTCGGCAACATTCCCTCGCTTCATGACCCGTACGGCTCTGACACATTCGAATGCCAGGTTGATGAAGGAGAGCAGGATACAAACCGAAAAGATCCATTTCGAGACGTCGAATGGAATGGCAGGCTCAATCTTGGAGGACCATCGGTTGAAGGCAAGTAAGTTCACGGCTGTAAAGCTGTCGACAGCATAGACCGCGATTGAGATTATAAGCATAAACCACAAATACCCATAAGCAAATCCAGGGCCACATCCCTTAGCCTTAAAGTCCTGCAGGTTGATATAGTCCCATTTCTGATCAGCAAACTCCCGAGTCTGCTTCTTTCGATTACTTGAGCAGCCCATTGTGTTTAACTTTTGGGCCCGCGAAACGGTCCAGCCGGTTCAAAATATTAATCTCGACGTTGATGTGATTGAGCGAGTGATTTCGTCGTTGCGACTTTGAGAGAGCTACAAAGTGATGCGGACCTGCCGACAGCACTCTTCACTCGTCGCCGTGGTGTAGTTGTTCTTATGCCAAGGTCGAGGTATCCAGAAATCGAAAGAGGAGCCTGCAATCTTTCTAACGCCAGCCAGGCGAATCGAAAGATGAACTATGCCGGAGTGTCAACGCTGATTCCCCATATCTTTCATACACAAAACAAGTCACCGGGTCTTGTCGCAGTGATTAAGTTGGTCGACGTCGTAGTAGTCGTATGCACGCTACTTGGCGAGGCACAAAAGCAAAAAGGTGCATATACCGAAACGTGGCGGCCGGGAAAGGTGAGAGATGAAGAGGTGATGAGGGAGAGAAACGCGGGTGAGAAAGCGGCACTTCGTACTCCGTACGCAATGGGACGATTTTCCAAGACGAGGACAAGCCGCAAAGTTTCAAGGGCCAGGGTGTCCGGCGTGTCGAGACCGAAACGAGGGATCAGATTGTTTTTGGCAAACGAGTGAGTCGGAAGCTACCAAGGTTAATGGCTCAACATGGCACGATATGAGACGCGCGCCGAGACGTGGCAGGAGAAATGTGGCCGGAAGCAAAAGAATAAACGGAAACGGATAACTAAAGACCGGCACAAAAGAGTGATTATTGTTTACAATGGAATGTACGGTTGGCGATAGGAAGACAATGAGAATGGGGAACGGGGGGAGCAGGCTGTGGGCCTGAAGGGCAGATGGGGTTTTGGAAGAGACAATACCCCGTACAGAGGGAGTTCGTTGGCTTGCTCACTGCCCGGAATGGACAGGCGTGAGGCATCCGCTCCTCAGAGAGACAGTCAAGCAGTGAATAGACGCAGAGGACATGCTGGTCGATAACTTTTACCAAGCTCCCTCGCCAGGACCACCAGTCTCCGGACGGCTTTGGCTCACTTAGATTGGTGTCAGTGCTGTACCCCTGACCCTGACGCCGAACCAAATTGAGCCCACATGACCCACTACTGGCTCTCTGGGGCCGTCGCAAGGGGCGTCACCTCTCAAGACAGCCGCCAGGGGTCTGGCCATGTGATTGGCCTGCGGAGGTCCGCTAAGGACTGCTCAAACACCGTCCCCGCCTTTATATCGACCATCCAATTCCAACAGATGGCAAGTTGGACAGATGAATCTCTCGAGCAACTGCTGAAATCTGGAGCACAGAAGCGCCAGCCGTGTTCCTCATGTCCCGTCCCAGCGCTTCCGTGCGACCGCAGCAAATAATTGAAACTGGCGATATTGTGCTGGCATTGATTTCTCGTTGCCGCCCAGCACCACCTCATGCTGTCGTTACCTTGATTTACCCCCGTCAACTTTTCCCATCAAATTGAGTGCCGATGGGAGGCCGTTGACACTAGGCCAAGCGAGACGCCCAAAACCCACGCAGAGGCCAACCGATTCTGTCCCAAGCCTTACAACTGGGGCAGAAGACGGAAGGAAGATGGGGCGACGAAGCGAACAATGATAACTCCACTTCTTCGTGCCAGCGACCAGGGTGTCGATCACCTTGAAACAAGCGTTGACGCCTTGTCTCCTACGATGACATCGACAGTTCATGCTGATGGAACGTCGGCCTGTACGTTGCTGTTGGTAGGCGTTTGACCCGGCCCGCACAAGCCAAGTTGCCTATATTGGACTCTTTTCCTTCCTGTATCATCAACAAAGGAAAGATACTGCTGATCCAAACGGTATGGGTGCTGAAAATTGTAGTTGACAGCTATGCTGCCGAGCGTGGTTTCACAGTCTCATTGACTTTGGTTGCAGCTTGTCGTGATACACTAGAGAATCGCGAGCCGTCTGAGAAGCAGCCCATACCCGAGTTGACTTCAGGGTCTATTGCTTCATTTTGGTGGCACGTGGGAGCACGGGTTACGGCAACTGCGATTGGTCTCGCTTACAATACTGCAAGCATTCACTCCAAAACGATGCCCATGTGAATGACGCATTACCGGCGATCCCAAGCCTATAGATGTTACAGATGTCGAGCTCCAGATGAACAAGTCAACGGGATGGCATTCATGATTCACCGTGCCTTTTTTTTAAGCGCATAATCGTCCCCTTAGACCGGTCGCTCTACTGGCTGGAAATGCGCTCCTCCCTGCAAGTCATCTTTTCTACATCAAATTAATACCTCACTAGCTTACCACAATGTCAAATCTTAGATATGCGGAACAGAAGTTCTCTGTTTCAACCAAGCGCTGAGTTGCTCATTGCTGATAGTCTGCTCGGGCCGGCCACGGTGTGATTAACTGTTATGCAATACATGATCATCGACTCTGTCTTCCACAGAATCTCCGAGCAATCGAAAAGCTGTAATTTAGTCCTGCCATCTGCATCGCTTTTAAAGCCAGCGGGACTAGCGCTCGTCGATTGTCTGTCTAACAGCACGAGGGAGGCCAACACGTATCCATATAAATAGGCTCAAGATGCGACAGCTTCATGCACGTGTCGTCATGCACAGAGTGGTCATGGAGGGTAATACCTGCAGATGCATGCAAGATAGGATGATATCCATTATTATCGCTTGGTGCACTGCAGTAACTTCATCATAAATTTGCGAGCCTTTTCTAATACGATTCCAGTGCTCATCTATTCATGACCCCGGTTTCCCATCCCGAGAAATGTGAACGGTCAACCGAACTCCGCCCGCCACGGAAATGGCTAGCGTGGCCAGTGCGCCAGACTTACCCCAATATTTCATCTGCTCCAGCTACCCAAGAGTGCAAAACCTCGACATCAACGGCATTTTGCATACACCCCTCCCCAAGAATACCAAAAAGGGGAGAACAGATTCAGGCACCGGGACATCCCATTTTGCGAATTCGCGATCGCTGGCTTCTGCTTGTGGTTCGGTCGCCGGCGCCACAGCCAGCCAGCGAATCTACGTCACTGCTCCTTCTTCCGAGATATCATTCAGACTCGCTCCAACTCTCACATAACTTGAAGATGGCCCTTCCAAACACAACACCGCCTCTGCTGCTCACGAAGCGCCTCAACGCGTTCCTCCACTCCAATCAAACCCCTCAGCTACCAACACTCCTCCTCACGACCTACCACGGCAAGCTCCTCGCCCATGCAGGCCCTCACCCGGTCTCCGTCCTGCGAACCCATGCTACCGTAGCGGCATCTCTCCTCGCGATTCACACCTCTTCGTCAGTAGACGTTCCATCCGCCTTGCCCGGCTCCAGAACACCCGATCCGATCAACAGCTCGCCTGTTCTTGGTTCCGACGATACAGACCACGATAGCCACGACGATCTCGCCCCCCACGACGTAATTGCGTCAAAAAGAGCTGCTGCGCAAAGAAGGACCGCCAAATCCGTCAAACCCGTCACTATAACGGTTCAGCTCAGTGGCGGAACCGTCATCATCCGACGCCTCAAGTGCGGCTTGTTGTTCGTCTGCGTTGGGCCTTCAGCACATGATCTGCAGCCCGACGCACATCTACAACGCGAAAATGGTGAATTGGTTACGGGCAGTCCTAGCGAGGTTGAAAGTCTAGTTAGTGCTGGTGGACAAACGACGTCTAGCCTGGATAGTGTGGGTGCTGCCTCGGTCGTGGCAATGAGAAGGCATGCTGGTGAATTGGCGCGGTGGCTGGATGATAAGCTCGGTACGCTGAGGGTTCCAGAAGAGGGTGTTGGCTCGAGCGACTAGGGAAAAAAGATTTGTGCTTATTTTATAGTTTTATTTTCTTCCGAGTTTCTCTCATGAACTCGATTCTTCTGACTGCAAAGCCAACCAACTATAGGGCATTGAAAGGCGTTAGGAATGGCGCAAGAATAGCGTGCGATTCAATTTCATCGCGGGTGATTGGGTGATGGGATGATTTGGCGACAATATTAGAGATTCCAGCGTCCTTAATCAGAGCGCTTCACGCTAGATACCAGCATGAATCGATAATTTTTGTTTAGCTTGCACTGTGTAGTGAACCGTTCGAAGAGAGTGCCAAGTTAAGTACATCTTTGAATCTGACGGTGAGCTCGCATGGAAAATTGAATTGCCTATTCTTCTCTCTTCAAGGATATCTTAACTCAGAAAATTCGGTGATAGTACGTGCTGGAAATGACCCTCGGAATTTCCATCCACCATCGTAACTAAGTTCAAACAATTACCCGCCGGTTTTGCAACCTAACCCAGTCAGACAAGCTTCTACTCTACAGCAACCATCCAAGACGGCAGATCGATCCCGCGATTCACTTATCAGGAGTTAACGGGGTACATATAATCTAGAAATATATACGTCGGGAGGGGGGTAATATGGATCGCAGCGCTTTGCGGGGTGAAGAATTGGACGATTTAAGAGTTCTGTCTTTGTAGTGAGAACGTATACATTGATTTGATACACCTGAAACTCTGTTAAATTTTAGTGAATAGTGACCATCTATCGCATGGGAATGCTTCAGACTTTCGGTATAGCCCCCTTCGCAGAAGACGCGTATTTTGGATGACTGTAGCAAACAATATTTCAAATGCCCGTCCAAAGATGTTTTACATATACCCCATGAAATGTGAAAGTTCACCATCAAACCTGCAAGATGCCAGCCAACCTTGCGCCAAGAATGAAAAGAAGCCATAAAAACCCATGTTTGTGTTTCCAAAGTCAACACCTGCGCCGTGATGAACAATAGGAAAGAAACGCCGTCTATGCAAGAGCAATAACTCCGGAATGCATAACCCCATGCAGTGCGCTTAACTGTGCCGTTACTCCTTTACTACTCAATGCTCATTCGCATGATGCCGTCATTAGTATCGACCATACCTTGAAACCCAATCCTTGGTTTACTGTTCTGCCGCCCGGTACCACCACTTGCACTCCCGGCGTCGCTTTGGGCACTGCTGCCCGCTTTGTCGCCCCCTGTGCTGCCTGGTCGAGAACCCCAAGGAACTGAGTCGCGCTGCATAGGGCTTTGCAAGATAGGTGAGTTGTGGGCACTCATACCCGGGCTGACGGCTCGACGTTTAAAGCTAACAGGGTCAAATTCCTCATCACGTCGTCTTTTGTTGTTAATGCGCCGGGTAATTTCTGCAGCACTAGGTCCCTGAGCATTACTGCTATGTGAGGCCTACATCGTGTCAGAATAGATTTGGATGGAAATATGAAGCAAAGGACATAGAAGTTGCTTACTGAGTTTCCAGACAATGCGCCGCCTGGAACAGGAGATTCCATGCCTGCATCCTCACTCACACCAGACGAGGATCCTCGGGGACGAAAAGCAGGTGGCGGCGGAGTTGTTCGTACGCCAACTATGCTACTCGATTCAGAGAAGGTGTCCCAGAAAGGTTTGCCCTTGGAGTTCTTCACAGCCTGTTGCTTAAAACTACCAGACAGCCCTGAGGCCAGGTCGCCCATCATAGATATATCCTCCTCCTGAATATCGTCGATGGAGTCATTGATTCCCATGTTTGGTGAAGACAAAGCACTTGCGGCTGTACCAGACTCGGCTTGAGGATGTGGTGCTCGGGGTTCAAGGGTAACGTCACTCTCGCGAACTTGTTTAACAATTTCTGCTTCTCGACGTGTCTCTGCGTCAGCCGGGGCGCCTTCTTCAAACAGAGCGGCTCGAATTCTAGCAAATGTCTTCGTTTTGGGCTACAATTATGTTAGTATCTGCCAATATATGCACGCATAATGGAACCAGTCTTTACCAAAAGATTAGCACGGCGCGTGACAGTTCGCCGGATGACACCTCGTTGCCCATCGCCGCTGTTGGCATCAGCGTCACTTTGCGACTTTCCGCTTTCGTCACCATCTGTAGCAGAGATGTGCAGTTGATTGGCCTGCCAGCTTATGCTTTCTCTTCGGGTCTTTGCAGAGGTACTAGGCGGAGACTTGGAGATAGAAGCTGCGGACACGTTGAATCCCAGTCCCAGGGGTCCGCGAACTTTTTTCTTGGGTTGTTTTCGATGCCTTTGCCGTTGCTGGAAGCTCATGAGGCTACTCATAGCAGGAGATCCAAAGGGACCCATAGATCCCATATTCGAGGTGGTCCTTGATACTTGAGGGGTAATAACGTAAGACTCGTCCATATCTTCGTCCATGAGGTCATCATCATCCGATGAACTTGACGATTCAGACCCAACAGCTTGTTGGGTGGTGCTCCCGAGCGAGCTACTAATATTTATCTTCTCATGATTGCCCATCATTGACCATAATGATGAGGATGTTTGCTCGGGGCCACCGGCTTCGTTCCTCCGGCCAGGAATATTCATGGCTCGGTTGCCAATAGTAGGGGATGAATCTGGAGATGATTCGGCGAGCGTTGAGTGGTGTAAGCTGGTAGCAGCACGAGAAAAGTCGAGGCCACGCGACCGGCGGGGGAGAATATTAGTAGGAGAGGCATAAATCTGGGAGTGATCGAGCTTCGGCGACAGAGGTGGCGGCTTGATATATGGATTCGAGACTGCAGGAGGAGGTGTAAGCTGACGAGAAGGCATGTGCAGTGACAAGCCCTTCAGCTGAGAGCGACGTGGTGTGACTGGGAGTTGCGTGTCCTTGATGTCGGAGTCATCCTTTGATGTTCTGCGGGACACTTCGATAATGTGTGGCGATGGGGACAGCTTTGATGGTGTTCCTCCTCCATCAGACAAAGATCGAGCCTTGTTAGTCAGGGGCGACCGGTCGTATAACATGGACCCCGAATCGCCGCAGTCCATGATTGCGGACTCCTCCATGGGATACTCGTCCATGCTTGACCAGATACGCGTCCAAGCTGGATATTATCAGTGCAGGCGAAGATGACAACAAAAAGATGTCGAGATTTGCCCAGATAGTTCCTGCCACCAAGACCCAAAGCCGGTAACTGAAGGTCGAGCTGGAGGCGTAGGGTTAAGGTTGTTGAACAGCCATTGAAATTGATGCGGGAGACTAGCTCAACAGTTGCATCGGATCGTCTGTACTTATAAAGCACAAATCAAGGGCGCGTAATAATAACCCGTGAGTAGAAGAATTGGTCGCGATAGGGATAGTGCGAAGAGAAGAGGACGACGGTTACAACGACAAGCCGCGAATTTGTCGTTGGGCGCGTCTTGCCAAGTCGTAGCATGGGTCGAGGAGTAAGTACCGCTTGAGTGGTCACTGGTTGTGGCGATGCATGTAGCCTTCATAGCCAGCCAGGTCGTGGCTGGTGCAGTGTTTCAGTGGGGGCAATGTCAACTGGTGGTCCGCCGAAACGAATCGCCGCGGCGCCTCCACCCTACATTACGCAAATCTCCTGGCTATGTCAATAACACGCTGGCTCTTGGCTTTAGATGCTCCTCATTCATACCTTATCGTACGATTATCGCCTTTGCTAAGGGTTATTGTCGGGTAATGAAGGTTGTCTGCGCAAGGTATGGGATTAATCTCTCCTCCAATACGGAGCACAAATCCGCCTAGCAACTCCGCCCTAGGCCCTCCATCCGGTATAGCACTAGCAATAAAACTCACCAGTCATGGCGTCGCTTCCCGAGACACCTTCCTAACGTGAGTGGAAGTACTCCGTACAGTGGGAGGCATAAAGTTTTTGCATGCCTGCAGGTATTTTCTTCGCTGAGGGGCATGAAAGAACTGTATGCACATACTGTAATTAAACACAGGTATCTATCGAGTTTGGTGGGAAATAAAGGCGTACTAGATGGCAAATAAACCGTCATCATATTATTTTATATGATAGTATATGACGGTAAGAAAATCCAGTTTTTCCGCTTCACCGATGATATCGTCCCCTTCCGCCCGCAAAAAAAAAAAAAAACACATTTGACGTCAGCAGCTCTGCAAGGTGATGACGGCTTACAAGGCGCATTTTTGAGCAGCGGGGCAACAACAGCGGGGTCAGTCCAGCACCTCCGTACAAAAGATTCACACTTTCCGAGTTCCCGTGAACTCGTAACCAGCTACATAATCGCTGCAAAGTGCAAGTACCCTGATGAGCATTTCCAGGGCCGCGCAACGTATCCAAAGTATAACAAGTTATCTGCAGCCCATCAGGCCATCCTTCAAGGTTCCCATTCCAGGTACGGGACCCCACATGACCGTGCTTGTAGTACTCATGCTAAGCTGGTGTGATAGGCCAGCAGCTGGGAACAATGGCGGCCACTACGAATACCGCTTCTTATAAGTTCAATCACTCGATGTAGGTCTAATGCAAGGCTTATTACTCAACTTTATTGCAACTGACGTAAATTTTTCCAGGATTCGAGTCAAGGATCCCAAGGAATCTGGTAAGGCGTGAGCATGACCTAGGCGATATGCGGCTTCAGGCTCCGGCGGAAGAATTCAGAACTGATCCAGAACGTCGACAGTGAAATTTTATGAATTCCTGGGCATGTCAATGGTGAGGAAACTCGAATTTCCTGACAACAAATTTGACTTGTACTTCATGGGATACAACAGTCCAGGGGCAGTTTCCCACGGCAACTCCATGGTTAATCGTGAAGGCGTTATTGAGTTGACGCACAACTACGGCACTGAGAACGACGATAGCTATACAGCCAATAACGGTAACAAGGAGCCACACCGAGGCTTTGGTCACACCTGCATTAGCGTGGATAACATCCAAGCCGCTTGCAAGAGGCTAGAAGATGCCGGATACAAGTTCCAGAAGAAGCTTACCGACGGCCGTATGAACCATATTGCCTTTGCTCTGGACCCAGACGGCTATGGGGTGGAGATTATCGGACAAAAGTCAATCGAAGAAACAGCAAACGTCAAGAATACCGATGTGACTACCTACCGAATGGTAAGAGATTCTGGATGCTGCAGGCATCCAACCCGCTGTATCGGCATATATGGGAGACCAGGATGTTCCGTAGTTGGCTGACATTTGTGATAGAATCATACCATGATCCGCGTCAAAGATGCCGAAAAGTCCCTCAAGTTCTACCAAGACGTCATGGGTATGACACTTTTCAGAACTTCTGAGAATTCATCTGCTGGATTTAATTTGTATTTCCTTGGTTATCCTGGCGAACAGGGCATGCCCAAGGACGGAAAGACTAGCAACCGCGAGGGCTTGCTAGAGCTCACCTGGAACTACGGTACCGAGAAGGATGCAAATTTTAAGTATCACAACGGCAACGATGAACCTCAAGGCTTCGGCCACATCTGTATGCGTTGCCATTTTGCTAAGCTAATCTAACCCAAATTACAACTCAATCACTAACTGGCAAATAGGCGTAAGCGTTGACGATGTCGATGCTGCTTGCCAACGTTTCGAGGATCTCAAGTGCGATTGGAGGAAGAGGCTGACGGAAGGTCGCATGAAAAATGTAGCCTTTTTGCTTGACCCAGACGGCTACTCGATCGAGGTTGTCCCAAACGACAAGTACAGTGACAAGCAAGTTAGCTAAGGCACTTACATAGACAAGGCCCGGTCGTAAATGGAGTAAACCTTGAAGTCGGGATGTCGAAGATAATTCGTACTAAAGCTAAAAAACAAGGACAACGTGGCAGACCCTTGTATGCCCGTTACGATATAGGTATGCGATGGTTCGACCTTCAGCAGTGTGCCTCATCGATTGTCGTTGCTATATTGTGATATAGCCATGGTGGGCAAACTGACGCCAGGCACAATTGGTGAATAATAAATAGATCGTGCTCCATACAATCATCGGAACTCTACTATTGCTTTACTGTCCACGCGCCTACTCGGTCAATTATCCGCTCAAAGTCGCGAGACTACCACAGCTGACTCTTGTCGGGCCACGATGATACTACGGCTGAAGTTGGCTATCAGACAATTGTTGCTGCTCATCGTTCCGCTGGTCAACCAGACCAGGACACTCGAAGCCGAGGGGATGGGCAAACAGAGAGGATGGACAGGCTGCATGTGCAGCCACCTGTGGCATGACAGACCGGGGATTTAATTGGTCTGCGTAAGCGGTAAGTAGGACGATGCATATTTGACTGGTCATGTCCAAGAGAAGGAAGCCGGTGGGAACTTGTTATGTCTCTTTGGCCCTCTTCATGGGGAGAACGACCGCGTGGCTATCCCGGAGTAATTAGTTTCTTACTCTCTTGGATTCGGTAAGCCTAAATAGTCCGTGCCATAACTACCTAGGGAGTACGGAGCAGTCCTCGTCGAGGTCTACCGATGCAACGTGGGGGAGTGGAGACAATAAGGAGAGGAGAGGAGCAAGAGAGAGAGAGACAGTATCCCGACGATAATTCCGAGCTACCACTATAAGCGATTTTGTAGTCTTTTTTGGCTCGGAGTTACTGCGTGCCAACTGTACTTTCCCTGCTCCTCTTCGTTGGCATTGACTGTCCGCTCCTGATATTGGGAAGCACTTGAGTTCTTCTTCCAAGGCACGGCGGGGGGTGTAGGAATTGACTATGCGAGGCCTGAGTGAAGCTTTGGAGCTAGCAGCCTGAGTTCGTCTTTCTATCACCCGGATGCGTCTGGTCAACTTTGCACATAATACGATGTATAACGGAGTACATGTGGCACCGCTGGCCAGGTCGGTGAACATTGGATGGGATCGCCAAGTAGTCCGTGAAGTAAGCACATGCGAGGCCAGCCGCAGCCTGGACAGCAAATGCGGGGGAGGGGTTAGTTAGTTAGTGGGCTGCTTGTAACTAATGTGCTCGCCTGGGCCCAGGTCTGGTATTAGCGTTTTCCGTGACTGCTTGCTAGCAAGAAGGCAAGAAGGCAAGCAGGCAAGCAGGCAATGGTCTCCATGGGCCCTGGTGATTCGACCTAGCAACAGGTTGCTGAATGCAGCCTGCAGTAGCCTGGGTGGGCTTGGATTAACGGCACGCATCAGGCATCAGTTGACTCTTCATGAGTAGGAATACGCTCGGGCTGGAACACCTAATGTGGTGCAACTTTTGGTCTGCGCCACATGCGCGAGGGGCACAAACAAACCCAGGACGTCGTTCTGAATTTACTTACATGCTGCCATTCACAGCCCACCTTGAGTTACAAAAGCAGCCTGTAGCTCCTCGACCCTTCCTTCTCTTTCGGCCCGGCGTAGTCCCCTCTATCCCTTTGCATTAGCCGTTCACCCTTCCAAATCCTCTACATTGGACTGCATTCCTCCACGATGACACCAATTGCGACATCTGAAATCCCTCCTGAATCTCTTCCTTTGAGACATCGCATCCTCGTCCCCGAGAAAGTCTCGGCCGATGGTCTTGCCCTGCTGACGCCTCATTACGATGTCGACGTTAAGATAGGGCTCTCAGCCGAAGATCTTAATTCCATCATCCGCGACTATCATGGCCTCATCGTTCGGTCAGAAACAAAAGTGACCCCAGAAATCCTACAAGCGGGGAAGAACCTCAAGGTCGTAGCACGTGCTGGTGTTGGTGTCGACAACATCAACGTACCTGCAGCTACCACTCAAGGCATCATTGTTATCAACTCCCCTGCGGGGAATATTTTGGCTGCCGCGGAGCACACACTCGCTCTGCTACTGGCGACAGCCAGAAATATTGGTCGCGCTGACGGAACTATCAAGGAAGGGAAATGGGAGCGTAGCAAGCTAGTTGGTGTTGAGGTCGGCCGCAAGATGTTAGGTATCGTGGGGCTGGGCAAGGTTGGTTTGAATGTTGCCAGAATGGCGAAAGGGTTAGGTATGACAGTAAAAGCTGTTGATCCTTACGCCAGCGCAGATATGGCTCGTCAAGCTGGCGTTGAGCTTGTCCCAAGTTTAAAAGAACTTCTCCCTCAAGTTGATTTTCTGACAATTCACACCCCGTTACTGGCCACCACCATGGACCTGATTGGCGAAAACGAGCTCAAAACCATGAAAAAGACAGCCAGAGTTCTCAATGTCGCCAGAGGCGGTGTATATAACGAGGCCGCGCTGCTCAAGGCTTTGGAAGAAGGCTGGATCGCCGGAGCTGGCCTCGATGTCTTCACTGCGGAGCCACTTACAACTGATTCGATCGCTGCGCAACTCGCTCGGCACCCCAAGACTGTGGCAACGCCGCATCTTGGTGCTTCCACTGTAGAAGCTCAAGAAAATGTATCTATGGACGTGTGTACGCAAATGCTTGAGATTCTTCGTGGTGGTTTGCCGACCAGTGCGGTTAACGCCCCTATAATCTTGCCGGAGGAGTACCGCAAGCTCCAACCGGCGGTACAACTGGTTGAGAAGATGGGCCGTCTCTACACGCAGCATTTCGCCAAAGCAAAGGGAGGCATGATTGGTGATCGAAAATTTGAGCTCATCTACCACGGTGACTTGGCTGGCATGCCTAACACCAAGCCACTGTTTGCCGCGCTTATCAAAGGCCTTGTAGCCTCTTTCAGTGATTCTCACGTCAACATTGTGAATGCAGCTCTCATTGCCAAGGAAAAAGGTATCATAATCAACGAAACGCACGCACACCAATCAAAGGACTTAACATATTCCAATTTGGTGACTCTAAAATCGATTGCAGACGGTCGAGACGGCGGCAAAACTGAGCAGATAATCGAAGGGTATGCTGGGTCCGACAAGAGAGTCTATATATCCAAGTTGGATCGCTTCAACGCAACATTCAACCCTGAAGGCAGCCTCATAATTCTTCACAACTACGACGAGCCTGGTAAGATTGGTGGAGTTGGCATGGTCCTAGGGTCCCACGGCATTAACATTCGCTACATGCAAGTGGCCGGCTTGAATGCTGAAGCAAGGCATGGCCAGAACACGCCACCAACTCAGAAGGACAACGAAGCTCTAATGATTCTAGGCGTCGACGGTGAAGTGGATGCAAAGGTTTTGGAGGCACTGAGGAAGTCGGAAGGTGTATTGGATGTCAGCCTTGTGCAGTTGTGAAGAGACTCCGCGGACCGGTGACCTAGGGGAGGGGATGAAGTGTGATGATTTAACATGATGCAATAGAGGAGTAAAAAACAAAAGGGCTTCTAATCATTCATCTAATTCACCACTGATATCTCAATTGAAATATCGCCCAATCTGTGACAATGTCCGTACTAACACGTTCGATGGGGCCTCAACCTGCAGGAACATGCAGGAAGAAATCCACACAGTTGTACGAATTCTGCACATCAAATCGCACGAGGATTGTCGTCGGGCGATGGATGGCAAGATGATTGAAGAAGACACTACATCTTTGCAAGACAAATTGGGCAGTGCACCAGAACATGAAAAAAGCCGCTTCTCAAAAATCTGAATAGAATAGAAAAGTGTTACTTAATCTTACTCTACGGAGTACGTCGTGCACGTCCGGATTCCGCAGCAGACTTGATCTCCAAGCGCAGGGGTCTCTATGAAGACTTTGGAGTGTGCTGCCAATCAACGGTGACAATTCGTCCCACTTGTCGTCATTGGCCCTAGCTTCTTTTGTGAAGCAAAAGCTGACTGGGCTGGCTGGTAACTAACTAGCTCTATGAACCTGTCCCCACCACTTGCTCCGTAGTTACCGTTCTCGTCTCTAGTGCACCTCTGCAGCACTCGGTCATTCATCATCTTTGGACTGAGACTGGCCTTCTTCTATTACTCTTGCACAACTGCTTTTCATCGAGCTGCTAATAAAGCCACTTCGAGACGCTGTGGCCACGCGGCCGAGGGCCATTCGGTGAGTCGACTGAGATTCGTTTGTGCTACTGTTTGCTGTTGGGATCGCGACGCTGTGCTGTGAGGAAGGGATTGGACGCTTTCCGCTGCGGACGTAATTTTGACAGTGGCTGATAGGCACATGCACACCCGGTTGAGGCAGTACCAAGACAAGCCAATTCAGCAGCCATACTATTTCCCTGTCGACTACTCCGTAGTCGCAGCAGCTTTGTTCGACTTCATCACCCTTTAACCGCTGGCTACTTGGCTTCATCTTTCCACCACGACCTCAGCCGCCTTCCAGCAATAGGGGCCATTTGCCCATCTCACGCTCGAAAAAACACCTGTTGGTGGACAATCATCTCTTCTGAACCAATCGCGATCCAACATGCGGCAGAACAACGGCTCTACAGGCTTCGCGAGCCTACGAACGTGCGTTCTGGGAATGGGACGCGTTTTGGGCGTTGGCCTCTCCTCCGTAGCGGCAGCGCCCTTGAGCGAACTCAAGCACGCGGATGACGATTTCGAAGGCACCCCGGTATGGGTACTGTATGTGGCTTCTATGGCCCTTGTCTTACTTGGTGGTGCCTTCGCCGGCCTCACTATCGCGTACGTTCTTGACATCCCCCCACCCAACCATTGACGAAATTTGATGGCATCGGTACACACATCAAATGTGCCCTCACTAACGGTCCACCTAAAATAGTTTGATGGGACAGGACAGCATCTACTTGCAGGTTGTATCTGGGGATCCCTGTGAACCGCAATACAAAAACGCGAAGAGAGTTTTGAACTTGCTTAACAAGGGTAAGCATTGGGTTCTCGTCACGCTTCTGCTGGCCAATGTTATTGTCAATGAGTCGTTGCCCGTTGTTCTCGATAGGACTCTTGGGGGCGGAATTGCTGCCGTCGTGGGCAGTACAGTTCTTATCGGTGAGCCAGAATCAGCTCTATTTACTTCAGGAGATACTTACTCACAATGATTGTCTGGGGTAGTCATCTTCGGCGAGATTGTGCCACAATCTATCTGCGTTCGTTACGGTCTGCCCATCGGTGGCTACATGTCAAAACCCGTCCTGGTGCTCATGTACCTCACGAGCCCTGTGGCGTGGCCAACTGCAAAGCTTCTCGACTGGATCCTCGGCGAAGACCATGGGACAGTGTACAAAAAAAGCGGTCTCAAGACTCTAGTGACACTCCATAAGTCTCTGGGTGAGCTTTCCGAGCGACTTAATCAGGATGAGGTCACAATTATCACAGCTGTTTTGGATTTGAAGGACAAGCCAGTGTCAGAGGTCATGACTCCCATGGACGATGTCTTCACTTTGGCTGAAGATCATATTCTAGACGAAAAGACTATGGATAATATTTTATCATCTGGTTACTCTCGGATCCCCATCTATCGATCGGGCAACCCTACAGATTTTGTTGGTATGCTTCTGGTCAAGACCCTCATCACCTACGACCCTGAAGACAAAATACCTGTCAGAGAAATTCCTCTCGGCGCCATTGTGGAGACACGACCGGAAACCAGCTGCCTAGACATTATCAACTTTTTCCAGGAGGGTAAATCCCACATGGTTCTGGTGTCAAATCATCCAGGCTCCGATCATGGAGCCTTAGGTGTTGTTACTCTGGAAGATGTTATCGAGGAGCTTATTGGAGAGTGAGTTACAAGTCCCTGGCTTACTGTTATTGGTATGAGCCAACATCTGACTGATGAATAGGGAAATTGTCGATGAATCAGACGTCTACGTTGATGTCCACAAAGCTATTCGTCGCCTCACACCAGCTCCACGTGCCAGACGTATTCATGCTGAGGCCGGAGCCGTCTCTGTGGGTAGGAAACCAGGCGACGGCGCGGCTCTCGTTGATATTGCGGAGCATTTGGAGGGAAATAGCGCTGTGGTTGGCTCATTGGGAGCAATGAGCGATGGAGTGCCGGACAGACATACTAAGACAGCCGTTTTCATGCGACGACGTGGTTCCGCTGGACCGGACGGCAAACCTGACGAGAGGCCGGTACCTTTCAAGGCGTCGTTAGACGAGATGAAGCAGCAGCTTCGACACTTGGCCCCATCAAATCGAGCTGCCAACCCTCGCAGCACCAGAACGAATGTGTTCAAGATCAAGCAGGGTCTCAGCGTCACGACCTTTGTCGCCGGCGACAATAGCAACAGACCTTTGGATGATGCCATGTATAAACAGAGTGACACTGCGGATGGGGGCGAATCAACACCCCTTTTGAAGGGCTTGAGTCAAAACGGGGGCCAGGCTGAGAACGGGTATGGATCTGGAAAGTCGCAGAAGGATAACAACGGGTTCAAGTCTCCTGAACCACGCTGAATTGCCAGGGCTTTGGCGGAGAGTAATGTTTTGGCCCGAGAGGAAAATGCTTGATAGTGTGTTTCGCTCTGCCTTGCCAGCTTGAAACCTGTATATGCGGAGGCACGAGACTTGGCAAGAGTTTATGGGGCATTGGCTGATGGGGAGTTGAGATTGTACAATGCGGCTGTAGGAATTTACAGACAAGGGTCTGTCAGAAATTAATCAACGATTGTTTAGGCGTTTGCAACCACCCAAGCGATGCATCGATGTGACACTGAGGCAACGAGGTTGTATTCTGATATAGCCTTTCATCGTTTGTATAGTTGTCTCGTATTAATAAACGTTCAAGCAGCAACGCTAATCATACCAAATGGCATTCATTCCGAATCCCGGCTCCCTTACCCTGACTCGTGCAACCCGAGCCAAGAACTCATCCTGCCAGCGGTAAATCTCCAGCCAGCCCTCCTGGTCATCGGTTATGGCTACCCAGTCATCGCACCAATCGCTGGGCGCGACAGCGTTGCTGTGACCGCCACTGGTAGGAGTAGGATTCAGACATATTTGACGCTCGATAGCGCCATTCTCACCGAGCTTAAACGCCGCGATATATCCCGTTAACTCGAACGAGTTCGCTCTTGAAGAAGCAAACAGATACTCTCCCGAATGCGACAGAGCACACACATCGGCTCTGTACATGGTCCATCTGTCAGGTATTCCGGGTGGTATCAGGGGATACGCTTTGCGCGTGTAAATGGGCAAATGCGTATCAGGGTCGATCAAGAATTCGCAGATTCTGTTGCCCTTTTCCATGAGGGCGTAGAGGCGCCTTCCTGAAGGATGCATAGCCACCCATCTGGGATGATCTCTCTCGTCGGGACATGCCACAGCCCCTACAAGTTCGACTGAGGCGTTATGTGGGAAAGGCTCGTCTCTCCGACGCTGATGAACCCAGATTTTGTTAGCTTTGAGGTCGGCTGAGTACAGGTATGTCTCCGATGGATCGAACACCATGCCGTGAATGCCGGAGTTTGCTTGGTAGGCGTAATGTTGGGTCGCGGCCTGAAGAGAGCCGGATGGAGATGGGGTGAAGACAGTGCCGTGACCGGCGTGGGAGTAGAAGGGGTTGCAGTAGACGCCATAGGGGGGTTGTTTGGCGGAGAGGAGGAAGATGGCACGGGTGTTGGTTGAGGGGGAGTCGGCTTCGGCTGTGAAATGATGCTTAGTTTTGAACGGTAGTACACTTGGTCACGGCGTTTGCACGTTGGGGAACGTACGTTCGTGAAGCATTGGGTGAGATATCTGGTGGGTGATGGACGTGGGCGACTTGACGGCGAAGCTGGACCACTTCTTCATGGCGGCTCCGTAGATGTTCTCCTTGGTGTGCTACGGCTTTCATGTTAGTGATTGCGATCACGCACAATTAGAAAGCTGCGGCTGAAATGTGGAATGGACGCACGTCGAATGTCAGCCAGGAGATGGGCTCATCCTGCGGAATGTCAGTCCGTTTGATGAGCTCAAGCGTGAGCTTCTCGTCGTCAAAGGCAAATGTGAAGATGGCGCCGGGAGGGGTCCATGTCCCGACCATGAGGTGATGGATGGGCATCTCTGCGGCCACGGTGGGCAAATACGCACTATGCACTACGATGGATGAGACGCGAGATATGACGGTGCGCGAGAGAATGAAAATTACAACGCTGGAGGACTTGTAAGGTTGGTTTTCGTCCTCGGCAGCAGAACCTGGATACTTGGTACTAGGTCGGCTGTCGGATGTACAGGACGGTACAATGCGGTGCGATGCAGTGCAATGCAATGCGATGCGATGCAACGCAACGCAACGCAATACAACACAACACAGCAGGACACGATAAGTGAGTTTCCATCTCGGCCTCTTAGCCGACGCCATCCAAAACGCCATGCATGTCGCCGCACACCCTTGACAGAGACGCCTGAGGCAAAGAGGCAGCGAGGGAAAGCGTTTACCCCCCCTCCTGCGACTTGACAGGCTGCCAGGAAGTGCCTTTTGCCACCTCCAGGACAGTCTGACAGCCTTCTTACTCGGAGTGTGGAATGTGGGGTCTCCAAGTCGGGATTTCGAGCGGCAACAGAAATACATTCCGCAACTGGCCAATCGGGTGGGCGTTATCCGCCGGATGGGGGTTGTCGGCTGCTAGGAAGCAGACCATCATCAGTGGCTCCGTGGAGCTATATTCCGTACCTCTACACTACAATACTCCGTCACTGCTAGTTTTGCGGGGTTCTTGATGCCGCTTGGGCTCACATCATTATTGATACGAAGGACTCTCGCGGGCGTCAAGGGCATGACGGACTCGAAGTGCCAAGGGGGCAATCCCGGCCAACGACGGAGCGACGATAGTCATCTTCCCATTCTAGTACGAAATAGCTAGTTAGCAGCGAAAATTATATATATACTAGCTACGGAGTACTCCGTATATACTAGCTATATATTAGCTATATATCGAGTATATATATTCGTCCAGCACCCCGCCTCGGATCATCTGGGATCTCACTGCCTGTCATTCTCCTTGGTACCACTTGTCCCATTGTACGGCACGCATCCTCAAATTCATCTTTTCGGAGCCAATCTCACCCATTGCATTATTCCTGCCCTCTCGTGTATACCCACAGCCCATCCTCCTCCACCATGACTGCCATCAACGGGCAAGCAAATGGCCACACCAACGGCACGGCTACACAGCAACAGAGCAGCCGGTTTGATCCCACCTTTACCAGCCATGTCCTCAAGACGATGGGCCCCAACATGACGCCCAGAAACCGCCAGCTCTTGTCCAGCTTGATCACGCACATCCACGATTTTGCCCGCGAGGTGGAGCTCACCAACGATGAGTGGATGGCCGGCGTGCACTTCATCAACTTTATCGGACAGACGTCCACTAAGACGAGAAATGAGGCCCATCGTGTTTCTGATGTTCTTGGTCTGGAATCGTATGTTGTGTGCCCGCCCTCTAACCAACCAACCAACCATCCATCTTCACTTGAAGAATCACACCTCACCCACCCCGAGCGCCTTTGTTTTGTTATGCTGACCAGCACTTCCTGCAAATAGTCTCGTTGATGAGATTGCCAACAAGATTGTTGCCGAAGGCGACGTCGACCCCACATCTTCCTCCATCCTCGGTCCATTCTGGTCCCCGGACGCCCCTTTCCGTGAGAATGGCGGCACCATTATCCAGGATCCCAACCCTGAGGGCCGCGTCTGCAAGATGCACGGCACCATCACTGATCTCCTGACCGGCAAGCCTATCCCGGGAGCTGTCTTCGACATCTGGCAGGCCAGCGCCAACGGCAAATACGACTTCATGGACCCGGAGAACCAGACCCCCAACAACCTGCGAGGCAAGTTCAGAGCTGACGAGAACGGCAAATACTGGTTCTACTGCTACCACCCTACTGCTTACTCGCTGCCTACCGATGGCCCATCGTATCAGTTGATTAAGTTGATGGACCGTCACCCCATGAGGCCTGCCCACATTCACATCATGGTGCGTATTAAATATACACTCAACACGCACATACACACACACACGCACACACATATATATATATATTTATATA
>JASWJB010000424.1:0-31090 GCA_032433595.1 Conoideocrella luteorostrata
GGGGGAGGGGGACCACGTACTTCCTTCCAATGCAGTTCCGCGGCCCAATATGAAACGGTTGGAAAACATGGCGGTTGTCGTTGGCGAATTTTGGATCACCCAGGAACCTCTCAGGATGGAAACCAAAGGGATCTTTGAAGTTTTCTGCTATGTGGTACACAGCCCAGTGATGGACACCTACTACTGTCTTTAAAATCGAAACAGGGCATTGTCAGCTTCCTCAATACTACAATGTTCAATAAATTCTAGAGGGCGGAGGGAATTTACTCACCCCTTTTGTGACAATATTTCCAGCAATGACTCCTCCTTCAGCCGGGGCGACTCTGGTCAGAGCGCTTGGGACGGGGGGATACATGCGGAGTGCTTCATCGAGACAGGCAAGCATATATTGAAGCTTGCTGACAGATTCGATGGTAATATCGTCCTCTGTGGCAAAGGCGGAGCGAACCTCGGCGGCCAAGCGTTCCAGGGTATGGGGGTTTGCAGTAAGAAGGTATGTCACACCTGAGAGAACGGTAGCTGTCGTTTCCGACCCGGCAATGACGAGGAGGGCAGAGTTGGACTCCAGTTGCTCAAGGGAGATATTCCATTCATCCTTCTTCTTCAACACGCCTTCAATCAGGTCGTTTCGCGAACCAAATTGTATTCTCTTCTCCAGCTTCGCCCTATTGAGCTTGTTGTGAAAGTCTTGCTTCTCAAGCGCCTTGTGTGGGAGAATCTTTGTCACGATGCGCTTCATAAACGGATAATAGTCTTCGATGCGGAAGTACACTCCCAGACGGGCCAGTTCAAAGAGGCACTTCACCCACTCATGGTAGTCCGATTTTTCAAGACAACTGAACGAGTCACCAAATGCCAGGTCGCCGATGATGTCAAAGGTGGTGAAGTTGTACCATGAGTCCATGCGCAATGCTGTGTTGCCATCATTACACCAGTGGTGGAGTCGGCTGATGAGAAGGTCGACAAACTGAACGATTCGTGGCTCCTGCTCCCTCATGGATTTGTCGGAGAATCCGTGTGACAGCTGCCTCCTCAAAGCAGCGTGCTCGTCTCTTCCAGAGTAGACAATGTCGGCTGGAATATGGGCAGATCTACCCGGGCGATAGATGGGTCGATACTTGGGGAACTCGCCCAGGGTGTTGTTCCTGTGGCCCATGATGTCTTTCCAGGCATCGCCGTCGCTAAAGGCCAGTTCGTCAGGAGCGATACGCACAACGGGTCCGTACTTCTGGTGTAAACGCAAAACGTCGACATGGTGATCGCCTCTAATCAGATGATACAGATGCGGTACGCGACAGAGAGAATAAGTCAATGGCCCCGGATACTTTCTCAGAGGATGGAAAAAGACGTTATATAGGCAAAACCCTGCAAAATATAGGATCACCTTTTTGGGCATTTGTCAGAGTTCGCTGCCTTTTCTGGCGAGGATGAGGGAAACTAACGGAGAGTGACAGAGCAGCCGCAATGAACACAAGGCGGGTTGCAACTTCGGCCAACTGCAGTTGCGCCATAATGATGACGATGGAGATGACGATACGCCCGCTGCTGCTGCTTGCAATAGTCGCAGTTGACGGGCTTCAAGCTTGAATGCAAGGGCGTGGGGTTGTTGATGATAATAAGATGACTGCGGGAATCAATATTCAACAACAGCTGATAATCTCCTCTCTCTGTATGTCGACGACTCAGTGCCCTCGATATTAAGTTTTCATCCAGGTAGGAAGGCCAGGTAACTAACGATGTGATGCGGTGGAATGATGTCGATGTAAAACTATATGCCCATCATGAGGGGTGAATACAAGCCCCCATCTAACCACCTCATAGAGGCAATGCACGGTAGCTCTGGTGGATGCCATGCCATACAGGCATAAAGCTTGCCGTCCTTTTCGTAGTGTCGCACTCACTCCGCCCCGATTGCACGATGCCAGAGGTAGACGCGACGACACGGCGGCCAACACTCGAGCAGTTATGCAGCCTTTCGGATACTGCTATTCCGTAAAGCGTAATATCCGGTTTGCATTCTCATTTTCATTTGCATGGTTCAATATAGCGCAGGGTACGAACAATTTGCGGACTACGAACTGACTAGCGTCTGGTCTTGATTTGACAGCCGGGAGAGCACGCATCCCAGGTGAGTATCACTTGGCTCCTAGGTCACCGCCATCTACGGAGTAGTCTGAGCAGGTTAGGTATTAACTAGTTGGGTAGTTACTCCGTAGGTCTGAGTACGACGGAGGGGAACAGGCGATGACAGGCAGGAATGCGACCTCGCTTTCGGTACTCCATACCGTAGTTTGACTAGTTCTGAACGCTCTGCGGACTTGGAGCTGGCTCGCGATGAAAATATCGCGCTCGGGGGCAAAACATGGGCTCACGAACTCACAGACATGTCGAGACACATGTACCACATCGCACTCCACAGAATTGAAACCCTCAAACACACATTGCTTACGGAGTACTCCGTACAAAGGACTCCATACGTTCTCGCATATCCCAGATGGGGAAAGAGAGACAATACGTTTGGGCCTGGCTGCGGTCCAGGTCTCGTCCGAGCACCCAGACACACACCTGACAGATTAATCGAGGCATCGGGGCCCTCCCGACGCACTCTGACTTGGATATCTCGATTAATTTGTCGACACCTTGCCAGGACACAAGAGGCATTGAGAGGGGGGCGGGGACCATTTGTCTTTCCTCCATCATCGCCTCACCTCGCCTCACCTGTGGCGTTAATATTCAGCAAGAAACTGCCAGCACCCGGCAGTCAAATGTCAAATATGCTGGCGATCAGCGTCATGTCAAGCCAACATGGAAATAAATCAACGCTGATTGGCTGATATCTCGCGGCTAGATCCCTCCCGATCTCCACCTCTATAATGGCGGCTTGGCTTCTCGGCCGACCGTACGATGCGGCCGTTGTAGATGTTGGTGTGGCGAGACAGAGAGGAGAGCCATGTACGTTATGGACGGCGTCGGGGTTGATTGATTCACCGGCGCCCTCTTGCCATTTCCCGCGGACCCGAACAGGTATGTAGCATCAGCGATGAAGCGGGCTGGCGGGCTCCCCAAGTCTCTACGATGGAAGCATTGCGGATGCGACATTCACTACCGTGGAATATGCATAACATTCTACGCCCTGGTCATAGACGAAACTGCTCGTCGCACAGAGACCCCCATTAACGCACCTAGCCTCCATAAGTTGAGCTTGAGACTTGTATGTATACCTAGCGTTTTGTTTCTATGTGTGCCTGAATTGTGTTCTTAGCAACGACAGACGGCTAGGGGGCCCAGAGCAGCCACCATCTGATGTCGTAAAAGCGCCAAAATCTCCTCCTGGTGTAAAATACCTACTAGTACTTCGTACAAGGATGAACACATACCTTGACATGTACAACACAGCAAGTCCGCAAGTCCGCATATTCGAACCCCTCCTCTCGAATTTACGTGTCCCGCGAAGCTGCTCACGTGTCGTAGCTGCAATATGTAGAGACAGTCGGAGTCTAAGCAGAATGCAGGTCGTGATTGGCATGGGGGGCCGGCAAGGGGCGGCAGGAACTACCGTGTTAGCCAACGAACCGACAGTGGCGCGGGACAAGTCATTCCCGATGACCTGATAGGATGCGATATTACGGAGTTTATGTGCCCGTTATTTAAAGTGATGAGTGCAGATGTTTCTACGGTGGCAGGGTGGGAGCGTTGGTCACGCTGGTTTCCGCAAACCATGATGGAGGGAGACATATTGATTCCGGTGCGAAAGCAACGTCCAGATACTCCGTATTCTGATGTGATTTCCGAGTTGTTGACGTGACACCTCGGGCCTGTTCCCCGAGCCGCTGTCCAAGCCCTCTCCAGCAATGCGTCAGAATAGAACGGTAAGACACTCTGGGAAAAGGACGCCGGCAAAAACGGCGGTATATCGACCCAATTATCAATCTCCTGTCGACTGAAGACCTTCAATAAGCTGCCCCTCGTTCCACATCTCCCTACCGCCTTGACGAGAGAATATCCCACAGCTATCGTCGTGTCCTGGCCTCGATGGCGGGGAGGGGCCAGCATTCGAACTCCGAGCACGCAAAGACAGGCAGCCAAGCAAGTCTCCGTCCCCCATTCATAAGCAAGAAGTGTATCATGAGTCGCCTGCCAGACATGGAAAACGATGCTATATATCTGAGAAAGTGATATCGCACCTGGGGCCGTGCACGTACGCGGCAATAAGTTTTTGCACGGCTGTGGGTGCCACGAGAATAGGCTTACCCAGATAGGAAGGTATGATGCCCCGTCACAACAACAATCACGCACCTCTTGCTACTCCGTAGATTACCCCTCGTTCCACATAGTCACTATCGTCAATAACAATGGCTCGAGGACCGGACCTATCGCCGCAACTACGATCAAAGATATGTGAGCTGCGTAGCTATCGTCTTAGCTATCGTCTTAGCTATCGTCAAATTCATCCGCACCATCCAGAGGTCAAATTAAGCACTATCCGGTACACTATAAAGCAAGAAGCCGTACGAAATAGCTGTTACAAGCCTTCCTAGGTCTGGAAGACCCAGGAAGCGGTTCATGACCACGGCCACTTGTATGCCGTTATCACCACAAATCTAATAGTCAGGCAAGTTAATCGTCTTGCAGAAATAAACTATAAAGTCAAGCAACTTGCCTTGCGAATATTACTACCAGCAGCACATATTCGAAAGTGGGCTCAACACTAAGTAAAAGACTGTTTCTAAAGGACAAGCATGCCTGCAAGCGGCTTGCTTAGGCAGTTAAGTATTAATATTTAGATCGGAATCGTGCGATTTGGAGCGATAAGTGTTCTATTCCGTCGAGCCAGGGCCAGGCGTTCGGTCTGAGTGGACATTTACAAAGCTTCGGGATCAACTGGCAAATCACGATACTTATCAAAAGCCACCGCCGGGCCCTTAGGCAGATGTTTTGGACTGCTTTTTGTGCTATTACTCGTGCTGAGCTTATAGCTTTAGAAGGTCGGGTTAATAGGTGCTCTATTATAGACTGCTATGAGTCTTATTTACCTGATGGTATTGAGCCTGGGAATATCTTTATGCAGTCGGGATCAGGGGAACTGGGCATTATTATGCCTGACAGCTAAGGAAGCCTAGCACAGGATCGATGATGGAATTTCTTCGGAATTTAATTGACACAATGCCCCCATCGGGTGGAAGCAGTCATAGAAGCCGAAGGCTGGGATACAAAACATACACCACCGCTTACTGCCCTCAGCACGCAGAGCTGTTAACAGCTATGCAGCCTCCTGTCCCCTGAAAGGCCGTATTCGTGTCGTTCAGATGGTCAGTTTGTCTCTATTTCGAAAACCCTTGGGAGTCATTAGCGCTTGGGTCCTCATCTTGCAGACAGAGCTCTTGTTTCAGGCGCCGATACAAGCTATAAATGGTTCCCACGAACACATATATATATATATGTGTGTGTGTGTGTGTGTGTTTATGCTCTGTATAGCACACCCATGGCCTGACCCAATTCACTGGGAGGAATCACCAGCCCAACGAAACCTTGAGATCCTCCCCATACCAAGTCCCATCACGTCAGTAGTAGTTCCGCAGCGGACAATAGGGTAGGTAGCTCTCACGAAGTTGGCCAGCAATCTAACCAACCACTTATTGCAATGTGCATGGGACATGAAAGCCCATTACATGCCCGACTAACATCAAAGCACATATTTTGCTGGTATCGAGTATACCGTATGTATATCCTGCACCTGCTTTGTACACTGTCTATATAGCGCAACGTGCTTAAGTAGAGGTCCATATACTCCGTACAGGTACTTATAAAACCCCTACCCTGTGCGTGGAATAAACACCGTGATTAAACCGTCTCATCTCCTCGTCGGGGCATAACCCATCTAATAATAAATACACCATCTCAGAGTGATCAATATACATGTCCATGTTCACATACGTCACTTCATATCTGAAATAGCCCATCCAAAACGAACAACGAGATTTTATGGACCAAGGATCTTTCGCGCCACTGAACCCCACCATCTGAATCATCGCGACCTTACCGTGTCGAATCGCTAATGACGGCATTTCACATCTATTCACCACTGTCACATCACCACTGTCACATCGGCACGTCAATATACACCATCTCAAGATGAAGCACCTCGTCTTAATAGGCGCATGCTACCTCGACACCATCCTAAGGCAAGCAAAGCAGACAAATACATGGGTCAGCAGCAGCAAATTCCGTAGTCCCCTGCTAACCACGAGCTACCCTGCAGCGTCACGCACTTCCCCCAAGAGGACTCCAAGCTACGAGCCACGAGTCTAAAGATCCGCCGTGGAGGGAACTGCCCAAACTCGCTGGAAGTTCTGGAGCAACTTATTCGAGATGAGCATAATATAAAGCTATACATGGTATCGTGTCTGCCGCGACAGGACGCTGTCGCCACAAAACGGATTATGTCGTCCTTTGGGGAAGACTCGAAAATCAACTTCCAGCACTGTATATACCGAGCCGAAGATACAGAAGCGGCGAGCAGTTATGTGATCCGGAGCCAGGAGAGCGATAGCAGAACAATCGTGAATTACAATGGGCTATCGGAAATGACGTGTGATGAGTTTGCTGCCGTGGTTGATGGGTTTGGCGTTGATGAGGAGACGTGGTGGCATTTCGAGGTAAGTTCATCTTCTTTCTTATATGTTATCCCGCACGGTACTGGTAGTACATACAACCAATTTTTCGAGTTGCTGTCACTTGCTTTACTCCCGTACTGAGTACTCTGCATACGTGGACGCATTCATCACCTCAAAATATCTACTCCGTACTCCGTAGTTATGTGGAAATGAGACTAACGACAGCCCATTTTTGCTTTTGGCTCTCCGGGCATAGGGCCGCATTCCGGACACAACTCTGTCGTGTATTCAAATGCTACGACGCCGACTGCCCAAAGCAAAAGTAAGCGTGGAAATTGAAAAGCCAGGTAGACACGGCCTATCGACACTTGCGGCCGAGGCGGATGTTGTCTTCTACTCCCGAACGTGGGCAGAGGTACGCACGATATGCATCCATCATGTCTCACTTTGACCGTCTATCCCCTTGGCGGCCGTTTGTAATAACACCTACGATACTCCGTACGGAGGGAGGCATTCGGCCCAACCTTATTGAGTCTCTCAGAAAGTACGAGTGCCTGAGCGACGCGCCACATTGCTAATGGTCTTGTATCGTGGATAGAGCCGAGGACACATGTCTGCCGAATCATGTCTCACCAAGGAACATCGCTGTCGAGGGTAAGACAAGAAACAAACGCCGGCCAGGGCTGCGACACCTGTCCAGTGGCATTGATTGCAGAGCACTAGAGGGCTCCATGCTTTTTCCCTCCTCAGGGCTGTTCTTGCTTTTGGATGAGACTACGGAGTGGACTGACGGAAAAAGTAACACAGATCACTCGGACTATGCACTTGGGGTGCAGACGGGGCGACGGCTATGTCTCAGGCAACAGGAGGATGTCTTCATTGCCCGGCAGTGCAAGATGCCGCCGCCGAGCGAATATCAGTCACAGAGTGAGTTCTGACCCGTCAGGTTTCGCCGGAAACATTCCTGGAGAGTGCCAGGCAGGCTCGAGGCGGTAGTCGGACGGGCCGTCTCTCGCTACCAGCGCGCAATTTCGTGTCGAGAGGAAACCAACAATTTGCTAACCCATGCTGCTCCTTGCGGTGCGTTTATCTGTGTAGTCCAGTAGGCGCCGGTGACACTTTCATTGCAGGTATGCTTCATGGTTTGATGGTCAACGATTGGCCATTGCTGGATGTTAGCTCTGCCGTGTCCTTTGCCGTCAAATTGGCCACACTCAAGGTGCAGCGAGAGGGATTCGACGGGCTCGGGGCGGATATTGCAGAAAACTAGCTTTTGATGCTGTTGAATGTGGGGATGATACCACATCCGTCACAATATTAGTTAGCTGATTAACTAGTCCGCAGATTGAACCATGACTTGGTTGTGAGGGCGGACAACGCGCGCATGACTTCCGCGTCTGCCTGTCGCCGGGATGAGACAGAAGAAAGCCCGACAGGGCTCGAGGCCGAGGGTCAAGCACAACCCAACGGGGGAGGGGCAAGACAGGCAAGGCAGTGTGAAAATGTACATATGTATGTACTCCATGCTCCGTACTCTATAGTAAGACACCATAGCTCTGGGGCTGTAGGTCATGTGCGTGCGAGGAGCCGTGATGCTAATCAGGGGCTTTCAGCCGATCAGCAGTAAATGTCAACTGTCTGTAACGTAACGGGTAGCATGGCCGTCCTCTCGGCGTCTCTCTGCATGACACCCAGGCCTCTGTACATGCGGAGTACTCCGTACATTGCGCATATAACAATGTTGTGCCAGACAGGCCATCAAGTTTATTAACTGTCAAACGCCCATGCCGCCGGCACGTTCATTGTGCGCTCAGAGGACCAAGGGAATGGATGAAACAGCCAGTTCATAAATGTCGTTTAAGGGCAGCAAATCCTTGTTTCACACCGGAAGGCAATGAATGCATTGAGCCGTCGGTGTTGTACGATTCCGCTCTCCCCGTCGTGCAATGATAGTAGCGCGAGACTCAGGTGCAGCTCATATGCAGCCACCAAAGTATGGCCCGCCAGCGGCGCGTCTGACTTGGGTGCGTAGGTGCGTCGGATGTGATGCATGAAATGCAGAATTTCAGCCGTGAGGAAGGCCTCGGTGCCGGTTGGAGACGGCGTGGACAAGAAGCGAATGCACTGTATAGCCTCTGAGTTGCGACGCCAAGGTCTGGCTTGTGATCATCCTCAAAGCCCGTGTTTGGTGTTCCGGCTTATTTACATTTGTACATTGGTTCAACTTGTGATGCTACCAACTAAGCCATGAACCAAATTAATGCAAAAGAGTAAGGATGCCAGAGCTGTGGCCAACCGAGTACCAACTGGACAGCACGAAAAATTCATACGAGGTTTTCTCGAAGTTTCAACATGAACATCAATATATAACAATTAGGTGGTCTTTGACGTCATCCACGGGCGGAAATCATTGCGTTCGTTCCATGTGGGCAGCAGTCTTGGCAACATCAGGCGTTGAGCTCAGTGTGCAACAGTATGTTGAACGGCTGTCGGCAGATGGTGGACACCACCACTGTTGTAATTGTGATAGAGTACCCCCTACTCCCTCCGAATGTACTCCGTACTCCGCATTGAATCATTATTGACCACCGGGTCCTCGCCCAAAAAAGTAGTGTCTGTCGTCAGTCAGCCCTGAGTCGTTTGCCTGTGTCAGTACTCCGCGAGAGCAGGGAGAGTAACTAGAAGCCGTCGCTATTAAGAGCCCTTCCGCCCTGCAGGGAGCAAAGAGTAGTAATACCATTCGGGCTTTGAAATATAAACTAGCCAGTGGCCCCATGCAAGCACTTTACAACACAACGTGCGGAAGAAGGGGTTTGAAGGGGCGTGTGTCAAGGTGTGTAGGTGTGTACATATCTTTTTCAACCACAGCCACCACCCAATAGGTAAGGTAATGAAATGCCCAGGTACTAGCAGGCACACAATATCATGCACCAAGTCCATTGAATCCATTGGGTGCAAACCGGCAGACTTTCAGCCCTAGGCGATTTTTGGCCAGAGACCTCTCGAGCTATTCCGGGGTACTCCGTTGTACACATGGATGCTAAGTGTGAGGCTGAAGCTGGTCGGGGAGTGCTCCGTAGTTATCAGCACCCTGTCCCAGCAAGTCGCGAAAGTACAATACATATACAGTGCTGTGAGAATTCAGCACTCTGAGTCAATTTGGCCAACAATGCTCCAAATAGCGGAAAGCAAAAGAGAGAAAAAGGCTGACTCGAGTTGTTGAAATAGCCGGGTCCCATGCCCCAGTCGAGTTGATCCTCTGAATGTCAATTGCCTGTTGCGGAAGGCGTCCACGGTTGCAGCTGTGCCATTTGTAGGCAATGGCCGACGAGTTATGAGACCCAACAATACTCCATAGTTATTCCTTGATCGTTTTGGCCTTGCGAGGGATCTGGGCACATGTTGTCATCCAACCATCAGTGTGGGGGCTAAGCGTGAGTCGACAGATCAAGAAGAAACGTACTCCCTGCTCCGAACAAGTAGTCAGTAGTTAGGCGAAACAGGTGCTCCAGCCATAGGTGGAATATTTCATGGTAACAATATGTCGTACTCCGTACTGGGGCCATGTCTGGGATCAAAGCAAGCAAGTTGACCAGTTGCCTAGGGCCAATACGTTTGCGACCCGGACGACCGGACGAGACTGGTAAAATGTTCAGTATGGAGTACGGAGGGACTGACTGTACAGTAGTTACGTCGTACACAAAAATTACAACAACATACCCATGTGGATTTGCCGCCTGAGATCTGTTCCAACAATAGTACTCCAGACCAAGCCGGTGGGAACGACAGCACCAAAGGGCTTTTTCAAGGAGAGATGGTGGTGGCGTGCACAAACTTTTCGAGGGTGTGTGATGTCTCATTAACGATCTCCCCGCTATTTCCACCCTTAAGTCCCTGACACAGCAGCTTGTGAACTTTCTGTCGGTTTATCTTGGCTGGAACCGTGGCATTGGTTTGGGTTGGTGGACCGAAAATGGGGGAGTAAGAGGTTCAACCGCAATTGTACTCCGCACCCCCGTAGAATTTTGAGGCTTCCGGGGATCATTTATCACCGCACGTTCGAGGTGTCTTAGATGCAGATTACATTGTACACACATGCAAGTACGGAGTATGTACGGAGTATGGTAAGGTACTCTGTACATTTCAGACAGGAGCGTTTGATGGAGATGATTGGTAGGCTCGATTGACCTGCGGGAATGACGAGATGCCGCTGCGTCTGAGCCGGGAATTTGCGCGAGTCGTATTAATGTATCCCGTACGGAGAACAATACAGGATATTCAAAGGATGTGGTTTATTAGTACATGTTCCCTGCTTTCCGTACAGGAATATCGTCCCATGGAGAGCAGTGTTGTTAATCAAAGGATTTGATTCACATGTTCCAACTGGGATCCAAGTTGTCGCGTGTGCCGCCTGCCGCCTGAACCTGGGTAATGAGCCGAATAATGGGTTGGTCCGCGATGCTTCCTGCATACAGAGTACACTTATTGTTGATGCTGATGATGTGATGTCGACCTCCTGCCACACATGCATGACGAGGCTTGCGGAGCACAGCGCTCTTTCGATATTGAGGCTTGGTAGCATCCACTAGAGCCAGGCCAGGCCAGCAGCACCCAAGCTCGCACGGTTTCATAGAAAAAGGCAAGACAGTGACTGCGACATCAGGCAATGAGGTCTTTCCGCTCGCCCCCCTGCGCAGGATGCTTGGCTTGCTTCTGGTCTTTGGCGATGGGTATCCTGTCCAGCAACCTATGCTCGTGACACATTATCGGCTGAGAAGAGAAACAAGTCTTTGCACTGTGCTCCACCCACCGTGTCCCGTCTTTTTGGCGTCCCCGGTTCGACACGAAGTAGAAGCAATTTATGCGCTATCGTGGTTTCTCAAGCACGGTGCAGGTCCTTGTGTTTGTCGGCGAACTACTCCGTAGGGGCTACTGAATTATTATGCAGACTTGACTACAGCAACGTGTGCAATATTGCAATTCGGGTTGTACTGTGGTTAGACCTGTTCAAAAAGGAGTGGTTGCAACTACTGCGAAAGTATCGGTCAACGGGAAGAGATGCAGGAACTCACGTTGCTTCCCTCTTGTTCTTTTCTATACCTTTATGTTTTATGCTGTGAATGGAACAAGAGTATATCAGGCCATGTTCCTGCTGTCATATTGGAGACCTTGTTGTCATACACTTTAAGTCAATGGATCTTGGTCAGGCCGTTGTATTAGGTATATACCGATGCTGTAAGGTACATACCAAGGGGAGAAGAAGGTGACATAATTCTGCGTAATACGGCCTTCCTGTAACAGCCTGGTTACCGACATCAGACAGAGCACGGAGTTCCATTGTCATGCATCTGGTCGAGGAAGGTCATAGAGTTGTTACAAAGGATGCTGCGATCCCTTCAGAAGATCTCGACGCCTTTTTTTGCAAGGCAACACGGGGGGTTGAAAGGGTGAACGCAACCAAAAAGAAAAGAAAAGAAAGGAGAAGTTTAGCCTCTTGATAAGAGAGCGTGTGTAGTGCAGGGGCCATGCTACTATGAGGTTGTTAGTATTGATATTCGTTACAGAACCGGCTCAAACTCAGAGTCATAGTGTTGGGCGTCTTACATCTTTGTATCGTTTCAAAACCAAAATGGGTAACATATCGGCCAAGATATTTTATCTTATAACCTCTAAGATCCTCATGAATGAGGAAGGAGTGGCAGCCACTGAATACAGCCAGTCATATAGCATCAGCTGTCCCATGGCCTATCTATTATTCCAATTAATTGCATCTCTGTTATTGCATTCAGTGCATGACACTTGATGATAACCTCGGTAGGTCGAAATAACAGTGTATGGCTTCATTTTTTCCACAGCGGTAAGTCTTTACTCTTCACCTTGTGGATATTTTCAATCGATAAGATATACGCTGTATTACCTTCGAGCATGAAAAAGCATGCGTTTCTCGCCGCCTTACCAGACTCCCCAAAGCTCATAGCACACCGTATTAATGTGTACCTATTGATCTTTATTGCACCCATGTGAATGGCATTTATTAGGAGCCAATCAGGGCCATCTGTTACCAAGGAGGATAATGAGTCATTACTGTACCACCGGAGCTCTACTCGATATCTCGCCGCAATGTACGTAAGCATTGCACCGTAATCAGCAACTAAGCCACAACCATGTTTTGTATGTACTCTGTGTCAGACGGATCGAGAGTAACAACAAAAACTCTAGGCCCGCTGTTTCAAAGCTTTGCGTCGCATCAATAGGTACAAGCATTACGGGCAGAAATGCTTGACCTCCCCATGATAATTTGTGGCGCAGACTAAGCCATTTGGGAAGTGCAAATTCCTTCCGCGCAGCCATCTGACCTGAATATTGTAGCTGGAGCACGAGGCAACTATGGTAGCCCTCCGTACAGTAATGTTGTGCTATGCCACGGAGTAGAGTGAGCGCTTCGAAAGTACCGCGTTAGCGTATGCTGTTATGTTTTAGCTGCGTCGGTAATAACGCAATCGTGACAGCTCCGCTATGACTCCTTCAAAAACTCGACTGAGGTTTAGTTATTATTAGCGCTGGTTATTTAGTCCTCAATGCTCTTAAAAGACGGTAGTCGCGGCACTAAGAAAAGGGATAGGTCGCTTGGCGGAGATTGATGCGCAGAAACACGGCTGGTGTCTGACTACGCACTGTGCTTTGTACTTGGTGCTCTCACTCAGCGTAGTGTGGTAATGATGCTGCTAGGTGTAGATATATTGCGGCGTGATAATTTCGTCTCACGCTTTAGCCTCGCTGCGTGATTCGAGGGGTATGTAGCACGAGTGCGGCCGATGGCCGCTGTTGGCCAGACCTGAACTGGTTCGTGGCTGATATGAGAGCCGCATCACACCCTGTTACGGAGTAATTTCGTAATGTGGTACCGATCCGAGCCAGACAGGGAAGACTGCTGGAGTAGTAGTTGTTGCGTTGTAATTGTTGTACGGTTATTAGGGGCAGCAAGATTGCGGTACCGACGGTGTCTGTCTGATGTTGGGCTTGGGTTAATGGTACAATGGTCGGCGGTGTTTAATGGGACAAGGGGTCCTGCTGTCGATTTGTGAGCAGCCTGGCGGGGTCGTGCAGATGGGATCATTCAAGTGGATGGGATGAAGAGGAACGGGGTTGAAGGGGTGTCTGATGGGGTTTGATGAATAGTTAATAGAATGAATGGACAGGTGGATGGGCGGTCGGCATTGACACAGTGCACAAGTCCAGCACAATATGGCAGGCACAAGATGACAGAGACGAGTCGCCCACTTACTACCTAGGGAGTAATGTACTCCGTACACTCTACTCTATACTGAGGACACATGTGGCCAGTACGTCGATCCCGACATTTGATCACTGATCCAACGCAGGCTGGTAGCCATGCCCTGGGAGAAAACCCAACAGGAGTACGGAGTACGCGTGGACCCAGTTGATCAGTCCCAGGCAGAGTTCCATTCTAGGCTAGCCTGTACTGTGCGGTACATTCCTCGGGCTCTCAAGCCTCTCTTCGTACTGCACGCGAGGAACTTGTTGCTTCACCGGTGGAGAGTGAGTGGGTGGCTCCAGACCCTGAGAAGAGAGCGTTGAGGCGCAGAAGATTGGGTGAGGGGGCTGCGGAGCTGACACCGGCTGGGGGGGGTTCACTACTAAGTCACCAGCCAAGGCAACCGACCCAGACCCTTTTTGGCCGTTGCAACAGGTCAGATATGAAGGCTTTTTCTTTTTTTTTGCCAGTGTCCGGTGCCGCTAACAAGCAATCACTGGGGGCAATGGCTGCTGGCCAACCCGCCGATGCCGCCGAACACCGAGCACCACGCCCAGGCATACTACCCAGGCTCCCAGGCAGTTGCAAATTGAACTAGTCCACCCGTCCACTTCTGATGCGCCAGCTTGGTTGCGCTAACAAACGCACCACACGATGTTGAACAAAGGTCGTTTCGTATCTGACCGCCTCGACGGTGTACCAATCCCTTACCTGAGGACGAGCCAACGAGCTACCGAAAACCCAATTATGCATCTCAGCGTCCTTGCCGATGGTTGTATTCATCCACTCTGAGCGGTACCGGGGTCAGCGCCACGGACAAACACCGAAGCCCCAGCCTAATGAAGACAAGACACACACACCAACACACACGCACACGCAAACACACATTCAGAGGCGCCGTGCCAGACCAGACCACGCCAGTGGGCGGCCCTGTCCTTCTGTCACATCTTCGACTTTGTTGGCGGTCCGACAATGCAAGGTTCTTCCTGTTCACGCGCCTCTATTGTCCGCAAAACTTCGACGCTTTCGCTTGCCAGGCTACGATTTCCAGACCCCTGTCACGCAAGCAGGAGGAATGACCTGCGTGCTGTGATGCGGACGAGGTATTACATTATCACTTGTGCATGCCTTTCCTGACTTCCTTGTCCTCGCCTTGACCAGCCCGTCGATGGGAGGCAATTCCGAGCCATTGCAGCCGTCAACCCGTGAGCGCCACCACACGAGGCCACGGGAGCATGTTGTACAAATAGAATGACGGAAGCGATCATACTGTATGATTGCATAGGAAAGCAGCTTGTGTTGCTTGCTCGTTTGGCGGTGCTGCTCCATCGGCCAGTCCAAGTGCTTTTCATTGAACTCTTGCTGATATTTGACTCGACCTCTGGGTCTCGGCGTTCTAGCTGTACATTTGTCCCTGGAAGCAGACTGTACCGTAGACCCTGCCATTCTAATGGCATTGTCTGCTACTCCGCAATTATCATGGAACGACCACGATTTTGGACAAGAGGCCAGTCAGTCCTCTCATCGTTACTCGCACAGGCTGGATCACCACAGCTCGCCCGGCCCGGTCTTTTGGCGGCGGCTTGAGCGGAACGGAACTGTGGATGCAGATCGGTGCTGACGGTGGGCAGCAGTGGAACATGGACTTCTCCGCCCTCCGTATTCTTGAATCCCAGCTTGTTGAGTAGAAAGGGAAAACATGGTTCACGCAATGCAGCTGGCTAGTGTCATTCCAGCTGGACATTATCCTGCATTACGAAAGTGCTAAGTTAGTCCATTCTCCGTACCGAGTACAGTACTCCTTGCCTACTTCCCGAACTGGGTGTGGTGACACGACAATCCATTTCAGCCTGGACAACAAGGGTTGGTCAACATTCTCAAACGCCGCATCTTGTCTGATAGTTTACTCACGACATGGATGTGTAGGAGTGACTGTCAGTTGTTTCTGTAGCCAGGTGTCTATCAATCTCATTCTGATGACCATAGTGTATATGCGGACCGAAAAAGAGTGCCTCTGAGGCCACAGCAAATAACCACCGCCAATACATTTCCCGTACCAGGCTAGGCAAACTGCGAGACAACAGATTGCAGAGACTCCTTCTTGTGCAGGCTGTTGAACCCTCCGAGCAAAGGCATGAAAGCATACCAGCCGTCTGGTGGGCACACCAACGACGGCCAATGGGCCACTCACAAGGGCGGGTTGTGGCACAACAAGCCCAATCCGTGTGATATGGATGGGTCATATTGTAGGCTTGGTCGGTTCAGGCTGTGAACGCCACAGCCAACCGGCTGTAGCTGGTCATGGCTACCCGTTCTGCCTTGGCACTTGCGCGGAGCTCTCTCTTGGTTATCCTTGCTCTACTCTCCTGCATTGGCACCGTCACCCAAACAGCGGGCCTCGTTGACTGAAGCATCTACGTGCAGGGAGAGGGAGCCTGCTGGGCGGTCGCTTTGTGTCTCGAGCTGACGGACATGTATCCGCACGACCACTTGCTCCAAACTTAGTTTGTAGCTACTTGCCGCCTGACTTGCATGGACATCAACCTTGTAGACAGGATACGCCCACTTATGCCCACGTCCTCCCACATCCCTAGATAGATCCGCATATTGTGTCCAATCTTATCTACCCGTTTTAGCAGGTCTTGCCTGATCCATTGTCGGCACTGACACATGACGATGTGAACAAACGTCTTCCCTCTGCCAACTTTCTCTCACAAGCGTTGAATGGCCTTGGGCCTCGCCCTTTTTCTTCTCTTTCTCTTCTTCTTCTTCTTCCCAAATACGGAGCAGACCAATTTAAGATGGTTCAAGAAAGTATTGCATGCTTACCCAGGTTTAGTCATGGGAGGGATATTACACAAATATCACCGGAGATGCTTGACTAACTTTTACCTGGGTCATTCTACTGTACAATTCATTTTTTCCCCCGGCGGAAGAGGAGGAACCACACAACAGCTCGGACTGACTTACTACTGCAAGTACTGTGCAGGCGTTTTTTCACCTTTGATTATGGAGCACACGCACGTAGGAATTAGGGGGTCTATTCCTTGCTATTGACAAGACATATACAGCATGTATAAACCTAAGTGAGAGGTACTGTCTACGATGTGCGGGCTTGATGCAAATCCTATTCAAGTCGGATGGGGCTAAAGGTTTGATCCGTCGCATCTAATTTGCCGTGAATCCCACTAATAAGAAACAACCATCGCGATCTGACGCTGCGGGCCAAAGACGACAAGCCAAGACAGGAAAACATCACACAATAAGCAGCATTATGGACACAAATATGTACAGTATGGTGGGCAAGGTCTCGTAGAACTGCGTCAATTGGGTTACTAACCAGATGCTTCGCAGCATGATACAAACATACATATTGTACGTGGATTCAATAATACATTGCTGTGCACGTTTTGCTGACGTCTTTACAAAGTAGGCTAGGGATATGTTTATCGCCTCAACGAAGTCGCGAGTTCAATGGATTGCCTACACCAGGGTGGGGATATGCAATAAATCACCCACCGCCCACCACCCACCAAGGAGTACGGAGTCACTATGCCAGTAGATTGTACTCCGTATTTGAAAAGGTTTGCCTCTACGGCCAATGGCCCACGTACTCCCGTTGCCCTAGCCGACGTTTTGTCCTCTCATCTTCCACCCCCAGTGTACATGCAGTAAGCTTTAGTTATCATTGCACATCTTTCCAAGGTTCAGCAGTCAAGTCTGAGTGCTCCGTACTGGCACTTGGCAATAAAGCTAAACCTTTCACCCATAGTGCCGTGGATTTGAACTTTGTGGCCCTCCCTTTCAATAGAACAGCCAATTTGTCCCCCCCTCCCTTCGGAGCTCTAGACGTGGCCATGGATTGAACCGTGTATTTGAGAAAGGACATAAGATGTGGGGCCGCGCGAAGGCAATTGAATTCCAAGGACTGAGGTCGAGCAACGACTCCGGCTAAGAGCAATGTCAGATTTTGGCTAGGTCCAGTCTTCCAAGCCCAGTGGTAAGCGCACGCCGTCTCGTTTTACACAAACACCAAAATCAGGAGCAGTTGCGTCCATGTTAAAGCCAATTAATGCTGTTCTGCGCAGAAACTGACCAGCTGAGTGGTTGGCGGCGGATTTATTCAGACCCCCCATGTGTAAACTAGATCTTTCTCCCTCGCTTCTACGACCGGGGTGTGCATCGCTATTTTACACTTGCAGCGGCAAGGAAGAACCAGAGAGACATGGTTTTTATTCTCCAAGAGGTCGGGGCCACTCCGCACACAAACGGTAGCATTGCCATGACAGGCAACAGTGCCCACCCCTTTGCCTAGTCGTCTGGGATCCTCTGAACCAGCCAGGCGGCGCTCGCGCGGTGCAAGGTTTCCAATGGTTCAGGTCTGCTTGGACCTGGTAGCCAAGATCCCTGATTCTCATATCCTTCGCGGTCACTGTTCCCTGGCAACTGATTCGCCCTGCTTTGGCTGCTTTGGATGGCACGGGGGCAAGGTTTGGATGCCCCTGCGTGACTTGCGTGACTGGCGGCCGTCTTTGCTCCGGTGTGTTTGAATCATTTGCTTCGTGCTCCGTCGCGTCCCTATCGATGATAGTGTACTCCGTAGAGCACGACGGCCCTGTGACGTCCTCATCCATGCATGCATCTATGGTGAACAGCCTGCTTGCCTTCAGACCTTGTATGCTGGTAGGTGCTGCGGAGTAGCCCGATGGGAACACGGACGGGCATCACGGTTCATCTCGGTTTGGCGTTGAGAGGTTACAGAGTCGTGAGGTGAAGCAGGACTATCAGTACTCCGTGCGCCTCCTACATCGGAATGTGAGCATTTGCAGCTCCGTTCCAGAGACGACCGTCAACTGGTGTCATCATGCGCCTCCAACTGACGCCGCGCACCGCAAGACGCAAGCTAGACGACGCAATCGAGCCATGTGCAGTTCGGTTTCGGCAGTCCAGGCTGGCTTGGCTGGGTGATGATGGTGCGGTGGATGGGCGGTGGCAGACAAGCACAATAGGTTCGGCTCCGTAAGTGCCATTATTATGGGCCAGTGAGCATATTCGACTCTGCTATACTCCGACTGCACAATACAACACGACAAGGTGACTTGGGAAGAGGGGACTGGCAACACTGGGAGGCAACACTGGGGCCCCCATCAGGAGCGAAGGAGATAGTTAGTTCGAATCCCACCGCCCCAAATGGTGCGCTATTGTCTTGTGCAAGTCGGAACGGCCGCGAGGTGGTCCCCCGGATTATGGAACCCTTCTCCGAGGTGGGGATTGTATTTTTTTTCTTTCATACTTTTTTTTGGTCTTGCTTTCCCATTCCACCAAAGTAATCCATCCGATGAGACATCCTTGCCCTAGCTCCTCTTGTCTAGTATGACGCAGGTGTTTGATCAAGAACACAACCCAGATTCTCATCTGTGTAAAAACCACCCCTCCCCCCCTTTTCCTGACTTTTCACGCCTCCTTTGCGCCTCTAACTTCTCCACGCATATGGCACCGGAACAGAAGGCAAGCTGCGCGCTACGCAACCCTGGACATTGGAATAATTGTTTCTGGAGAGGTCAACCGTCGATACCGAACCAACAGCTTCGAGGAAGGTGGGGGGGGCGTGATGAGACCGCCTTTGCACCCCCCCTGCCCTTCTAACCTTTGATGGCCCTTGTTCCTAATGATGAATGTACCGCAGCATGCCACACGCAAAATACGTGTGCGGCCCCATCACCACCAGCGCTATGCTGTCTGTTAACCTCAGCCTCTACCATTCTTGGCCCACTTCCGAGATCCATGATCTGTGTGTGTACTCCGTATGGAGTACAGAGCAGTAAGTGCTGGGTTTGGATCTGGCCTGCGGCTAACACCAGAGTTTGGACCCACGCCATACTCTCAAACCACACCCTCCTTGACGAATGGAGCCATTTCGTTTTGCCCAATCCCTCGAATCGCACACCCTTTTGACTTTCGAGACACTCCTGCCCCAAACCTCGAGATACATAATCTAAAGAAAGCCCTTTTATATAATGGACATTCTCCCAGTTGCCGCAAGATAAAACCTTCATCAATACTTGACGGCACCGAACACTATATAATCCTCGACATTTCAGCAGAAAAATAACACAGCCTTCATCACAGTCGAACACTTACTCTTGCGAGCATACTCTCTGCATTACACTCTACGGCCAGGTCGAATAGTAGACTTTTGCAGACTACCATCATGATGTATCCAACTTACGGAGGTCACACTCCCGATACACTGCCTTTATCATATCCACAAGATGTTTACCTCGACGAGTCAACAACACAAAGAGCTATGCCACAAGCGGCACGGAGATTATCAAAAGGCTCAGGTGTGCAGCAACAACGAGCGGGAACTGCCATGCGGGTATCAAAACCAAATAGCACCAGCAACAGTCCTAGATCCTCGAGCATGGCAAGTCGCAGACGCACAATGATAGGGACTGATGTATGGACACCTCATCGACAACAACAAATTATGGATTATTTCTCTGCTCCTCCGAAACAAACCTCTCGACCTCTCAGTTGGCATCCATCCTCGTATCTCCAAATCACGCAACAACCCGCACAACAGCAGCATCCACAACAACAGACAGGCTATGTGTTTCTAACTCCAAGTTTGTATGGTACCGATTACAATGACTTGTATGGGAGCCAGCCTCACTTTTCACCAATGATGGCGTCCTACTCCAACGATACGTCTCCTTCTTCGGCCTATTCTCCTCTCCCATTATTCCCAGCCTCTGACCAGGCGCAATATGCGCATACGGATGGATGGGATAGGCCTCAAAAGACAGAACCTGCATATCCATCGAACGAAAGCTTGGGGATGCCAGAGCCTTTCCCAATGCTGAACAACACAGCGCATACAAAAAGCATTGCGGCCGGTGGTCTTGACTGGAACTCATTTATTGTTCAAGGATTTAACAACACAACTCCCCCAACCCCAGAGGCATTTTCTCAGCCCCAACAGCAACCGGCAATGTCCGGGGAGGCCACCGTCGCATATGAAGCCTTGGATGAACCCGAAGAAGAGGGCGAAATTCTTGTCGGCATGGGGCTCTATGATACTCCTGAGAAGGTCTATGAGGATCCCCAGCTGAACAACTACCGATCTACGGTTTCGTCTCTTTGGGGATCATCTTGCCGTCCTCTAGAACCTAGGGGCAAGGGACTTAAGTTGGAGGAGACATGGGAGCCGCCAACAAAGACCGACGATGATGAAGACGATGACGAGGACGAAGAGGGAGACGACGAGTAAGCTTATCACCAAGAGGCTTGATACTATGTTCGATTCCGATAGACCAACTCTCTCGGCTTGGGCGGTGAAGGTTGCATGCAGATCAACTCAATCGCGTCTTCACACACATCCGCTTTGTTTCTCTCCCTCTCTTTCCCTCTTTTTCTATATTTTTTTCTATTCTGGTTTGGAATTCTCCCACCACGATTCCGGTTTTCCCTAGGAACCGATGTTGGAATGCATAGCACTGAGAAGTTTTTGGTGATTTCTTTACTGTATCATACTATGGAAGCACTGGGAGCACGGAGCATGGTACGGACACATGCATTGATTGTACGGAGTACAGGATATTAAATGGGACTATGGAACCCACCAGCTTGGGATATCATAACGGCGCAACGGAATAAGCCCTCTGGAGGAGGCAGTGGGTTGTTGATTCATCCAAAGAATCCCCAAACCAGGAAACTATGTACCATAGACGGGCAAGCGACCAATATTACAGGCGCAAATATTAAAGCTAAATGCATGGGCGCGCACCGCAAGGAATGGAGCCTAATTAAGCCGACATTGAATCCATAACTGAAACTTTATTCCGTATAATAACTACATGGAGAGTGAGCACATGGTGCATAATGTTTGTTGGGTTTTGGTTTCCGGAAACTGGACCATATTTTGGGTAGCAGCGCCACCTAAATTACTTGATCCGTCAAATCCGACTTGGGCATTGCCAGTCGAGGCATCGTCTTCCCAGGGTATATTTGTGGTCTTTCACCTTGTGCATGCACCACATGTTGGTAGCATCGAGTATGCAAGTAGAAAGTAATCTACTGTGCACATAGTACGGAGTACTCCGTGCTTATTTATTTTAAGCAAAGATACCGTCCTCGTGTGGCTGCGAGTCAAATTTTGGCGAGCTCCTCGTCTTGCATGACAGGGGGGGCAGCAGGCCCTTGCAGCATTTTCATGTGCTGAGATGGGAGGGATGGACGACGTCCTGGGCGGTTCGGGCATGAGAGGCTGGCATGGATGGATGCGTGGTCCAATGCCAAGCGCTAGGTGCTTTGCCCACATTCAGCGATGATGAGCTGAGCGAGTGTACAATACGGAGTACTCCCTCCCCGTCACTGCTGGTAGTGCAGCCACGCAGCCTGCGGTCAACTCTGTAGCCGAGCTGCCACACTATTTGTTTGCGATGCGCACACAGTAACTAGAGCTAGTGGTGGTCCTGGCCCAGCTGGGGGTGGCAAACAGCTAACTCTGGCACCGACCGACTGTTGACTCCGGTGGAGCAACCAACGGAGTAAGCCGCATACCAGCCTGTGTTGAGTGTTGGGCTGTTGTTGGTAGCAGGCGTGCTGGCTGGGCGACGGTCCTATGTATTCATTCTGCATAAGGAGTTCATACGCTCAGTCACCATAGGCTAGCCAGCCCGTGGGTTCGAACACTCTTTTTTTTTTTTTAAAAAAAAAAAACGGAGTCCCGTAACTGATTGCGGCCTGGTCATAGCGGAACTTGGCTTCACTAATAGTGCATCTACTAGACTGGCCAATCAATCACCAGCACCCAGATATAAGCAAAGCAGCCATCTCGCAGCGTATTATATACGCTCCATGCGCCAGCTTGGTCGCGATTGGTGGTATAGTCGTTCGCGCTCACTTCAACTACGATATTGGAAGGGGCCGGATGGCATCCTTCCGTATTTGCTTGTGAGCGATGCTGTGCTCGCATTTATTCTGTTATGCCGGTACCAGTAGTGTATCATGTTAAGTTATATAGTCGAAACGACATAGTTGCATTTAATGGGTCAAGGCGCAAAGAACACGCGAAGAGGGGGGAGGGGGGGGTTGCCACAGCCCGATTGAATCAGCTTCCTTACCATGAGCAATTTATTTAAGTTCCATGTGACAAGTGGAAAGAAAAAAAAGAACAAAAAAGAACAGATGATATTTCAGTTCTGTTGCGTACGGAGTACGGAGTACTCGTATAGCGTTTGCATGGGTGTGACGGGGCGGTCATCCATGCCAGCGGGTTAGTGATGATTTACATTCACTCAGGAGAAAAATTGAGAGGTGGGTGGGTGCATTGCAGGTAACGTTCTAACTAGTTATTGTACACTTTGACATGGCTTTTCAAAGGAATGCTCCACGGCTTAGCCAGTCCAAAACAGTACAGGGCGTGGCATTGGCTCTTCGTCTGCGTTTCGTGCTCTCTCTCTTAGGCTTTCACTCAACACTTTTTAGCCTCCTGGCTGGCGTTCCCTCTTTGCTGCTATCCTAACCATGGTTGACTCGGAAGTTAATCTTTTTGAAATAGCCCCTCAATAAGCTATTCTGATTTGCATTTTATCTAGTTAGTGGAAGGTTGCTTGGGGCATCCCATTAGTTAGCCTGTAGCCATAGGGGGCACATCTTCGTAGATACCGACCTAGCATAGTTACTCCATACGTGGGTGCTATTCGCTCGAGCCACAACTAGCCACTTCATGGAGTCGTCGGCCCCTCATTTCACCCCTCCTCTGTGGCTTGACAGCATCTTTGAACTGACATCATCGCCAGCGACTGCCCGCGACGCCCGTTATCGGCCCTGGTTGGTTCTTACCCTATGCAAATTTATCCATCAATCGCAGACGTTTGATGTCGGACTATTGTTGCAATATCTGCCAATTGAACAGTCACAATTTCAGTATGGAACAGCTGAGTGAGCGTGTCACCACTTGGTGCAGGTTTCATCATGCATAGGCCCCCCGCGTCACTCATGATTACAATTGCTGGGTTGATTGCTCAGAACGATCAGGACAAATCCCTGATTCTCGCAGCACCGGCTGGAATTGGCGTGCCCGTTACTACCCGTGCGGTAAGTTTTCACAATTTGTGCCCTATCGGATGCTTCGAATGGCGACTGGTGCATTTTATTTTTCTTTCGGTTGATCGTAAAATACAGCTTGGTGAGCTATTCTGCCTGATTATGGAGGGAGATATTCGCTGGGTTGATCACTCGACACCAGTACTGCTCCATGGTGGTGACGAGATGGCCCTTGGACGCTGAGGTTGCCAAGCATGATTGCGTCATCAACTTGGTCCTTTTTACCATGCACGCTACTGATATCAAGTCGGTTATTCGGAGCTGGAAGAACGAATGGTAAGACTTCAAGCTACGTCTCGCGACTATGATGGAGCTGGACCAGTAGTGCCAGGCCGTCGGCATTACAGTCATGGACGGGACTGGTATAGATTTCGGCGTTGGCCACCTATTCGCCGTCAAGACTATTCATAAGATTCATCAGGCTGACGGCAGCATCCTCTTCGTTCTTCGCTCCTGTGGTGACCTGTCAGCCCATGAGGCTACAGGCAACTTTCTCTACAAAGTCTGTTGGTCTTCTCGTGCGTCTTGCTCACCACAAGAAATCCAGCCAAGCTTTATCGAGGACTAAGTGGCAAGATATCGATATTGCTGCCAAGGACTTCATTGGCGGCACCAACCAGACTTCACCACGCCGGGCTATGCTGTTTTCGCCTACCCCAACCGAGATCCAACCCAAGCAGGCAGTAGTTCAACCTTCCCTAGGTGGAGACCATCATTCATATACTGAGCACAAGGTTGGTGGTACTCATGTACGACCTGTCACTCTCACCCGAGTACGGTGAACCGTAACCTGAAGAGTTACTCTGGTCTGGCATGTCTAAACTCGTCGGTGCGTAGCAGGTTCCAAGCGGCACCTTATCCGAAAAGGGGTTTGTCTCGGCCCCAATATCAAAAACCTTATCATGAGGGAGCCTCAGTAGAAGCGCGGTACTAGAAAATTGAGAAAGACTGTCGTCTACGTCAGGGAGCCGTTTCTCGCATGGTGCCGACTTCATGAAAGTGAATAGTGTTGCAGGCTGGCTGGGATTGGCGGTAGACACTCAGCTAGTGGAAATCCAAAGGTATCAAAATGACTTTAGATTTTAGCAAGTGTTTCTGACACATATCGGGACTCGGATGCATGTAGATTTCCCCGACTGTACTCCGTAAAAAAAAAAGCAATATATTCTCAGATTGGTGACTGTACATATGCAACGGGACCAACGATGAGATACCGGACGAATTAAATTTCCGGGTGGAGGATATTGGACCTGAGTTTCGTGGCAGATGCCGCGCCCAGATGCGGACGTGCAACGCAGCGTCGTAGCGTTGCACTCGAGGCACGGTGTAACTATAAGATGCTTAGAATAACCAATATGGATTGGCCTTGAAGCTGACTCGAGCGCGCCAAGTGTGTCGCAATTGCCATCGTACCACATTGGCTTTTAACTATGTCGCGAAACCTCTAGGTTGTTGACCAGGAATGAGGCGTACAGTAATGGCGGCTCAATCGGCCCACGTCATCCACTAATGTACGGAGTACGCAAAACAATATTTGCAGCATGTCACCGTGTTGAAGTGGCGAGTTTCTATATCCCCAGGGTTCGGAAGCACACAGTCTTACGCAGAGCACCGCACGACATGTTGACTGGTTCCACGTGAGAGGATTTTTCTGGTTGAGACGAAGCCTGCATGTCGTAAGCGATATTGCATCTGGGGGTTTGCCCCCATAGTAGTGTGATGGGGATCAAGTGAGCAGTCGCTGGCGGTGGATTAATATTGGAAGAGAAGAGTTCTGTATTATGACAGGCTGCTGCAAGGAGCTCGCATACATGAGTCGACAGCGCAGCGCATTCAACTCAAGCCCCAGCACCTACGTGGCCCAGCATCTGGCCCAGCCCCCGGTGTTTTCAGTCCATAACACGAACCTTGGCAGTGATGGGCTCTTCCTTGCCGTTTCTAGGGCTCGAGTCTTTCGTGGGGACTATGGGGTGTCGGGCGGCGTCGGGGTGGTGTGTGATTGCAAGAAATATGTCTGCTTACCAGAGCACATAAGTATTGGTGGGGTGAGCCGCAGACATGTTGTTCTGACTTCGTGTCGACCAGCCACCGTGACCCAGTTTGATCCTGGCGGGTTACTTCCACGTTGAACCCTGGGCTAGTCTCTTGGAGGGGTCTGGAGAGGGGCCTCAACATTAATTGGCATCTTCAAATGCCTTGTCTGACTTTTTTCCCTTCCATGCAGCCTGGATGTACGCCGTGCAATACCGTGCAGTACAACACTCTATTGTATGGACATGACGCTCTGTCCCGTCGACGAACCTTTTCTTTCCTGAACCCGGACGACCAATCCGCAGGCCATCACATCACACACCCAACATACCCAGTCGGCCGCCGCACAACACCACACAGCCCACCTATTTTTCGCTCCTGTCCTCAAATTTCTCTTACCGTCATCCTCTCGATCAGCGGGGCGCGGTCGGGGAAAGGAAGGTAGACTCTCCGTACTAGCTAGCCTTCCACGCCGCCCTCTACGGTAATGGTGCAGTACATCCTTACTCCATGGCGGGACCGCCAGGAACTCCTCCTTGTTCGAGAGCAGTTTTACGACCCCAGCGCCACTGGCACTGACGATGCGCTGGAGCGAAAAGGGAGCCGCTTCTCCCGGTCAAGTCCAGGCAAGGATCTCCATACCAGTTCTGAGCATTTTGCGGTTCGTGTTGCCAGTGGCGGGGCTGTCCCTACTGCGGAGAAGCGAGATTATGCACCCGACCAGCAAAACTTATCGAGTCATGGTGATGAGGATGATGGAGATGATGGGACGGAAAAGAAACACCAGCAGAGGCAGGCCGTCGCTCGTGTATCAATGTGGATGCAGCGCGGGAATTGTCCTCACATGGTGGAGTCAACGGCTCTGTTGATGGCGGCGGTGTTGAGTGATGACGGAGACATGGCGACCTATGCTGTTCGGGCGGCATATTCGGCAGCATTTAGTCGGTAAGCCACGATTTTTCCTTTCTAGTACGGAGTAACAATACTCTCTCTGCTTTCTTCTAGTATGCTTTGCCGGCGTTTCCCTCTACATGCAGCTGCTGCAGAAGAGGGTCCCGCCTCGCATGGGACTGCTTTTGCGTTATTGCATTTTGCTGTGCTTTCAATTACTGCTACAGGTCCAGGGCTGGGGCGTATGTATGCATTGTGACGAGATGGTTTATTAGCTTACCTGCTGCAATCAACCGTACAGCGGGTCAATGTCACCTACCTACATGCCGGATCAGCTCCTCCGGCATAACACTGGGGGGTGTGCCTTGGTTGTTGTCTCTGGCGCTATCATCTCTCACCCGTTGACGCACACATACACACACACAGAGCATGCGCGGTGCATGCCTGGGGCAAACCAAAAAATAAACACAATTGGTCACATGCTAATGTCAATCACAGCTTCGTAACAGGCCTCCTGGACGGTCATCAGGACAAACAGCGAAAGCAGAGCATGTATTCCATCGCCAAGACGATAGGCCTGCCTGCAACGTTTGTGGAACTCCGTCATCAAGCCACGCACGAGCAACTCCCGTCGTTGGCTAAACTACGATCTGCGGCGAGGAAAGCCCTGGAGTGGATCTGGAATTACTACTGGAAGCATCTACCTGACGAGGGTGGCTCGATAACAGACCCGTGCCGGGAGGTCGTGTTGCTATATCTGCGTGGAAGTGACGAAGCTCAGACAATAAGAGACCTGGCAGTGTATGAGAGGGATCGTGTGTTGGCTGTCATTGGGGAGTTGCAAGGGAGCTTGCCGGGCAATCAAGTGTACTTGAGATGTTTGAAGCTGTCGAAGGAGGTTTTGATGAGAGAGGAGGAGAGGAAAGACGGGGACTTAAACCCTGCAGATGAGAGCGCTGCGGAAGCTAGCGCTTCGGGGGATGATGCTGAAAATGCTGGATCAAGCTCGGGATGGTCCTTATATGAAGGGCCGTGGAAACCCAAGCCGATTGGGATGGTTTAACGTAGACGATACCCTTACAAGTTGCACAAAAGATGAAGTTTTACTTGCTGTAGGCACTTGATGACAGCTAGCTGTTCGTGATGTTGCGTAGCTTAGTGATTACTTGATAGCATATCTGTTGGTGGAAAAGTAGCCCATCCTGATAACTACTCCAAGTTCAGCATAATCAGCAAGCTGGTTTGACAGACGCATTTACGTCACAACATGCATACGGTGGTGCAGAACGGACTGGCGAATTTCCGTATGCTAGCTACAGGAGCTTGTTGCCTCATTACAGGAAACACCGCAGTGAGTAACAACATCCCACTGCTAACCATTCAGTCGTACACCGTAACAAACTACACAGAGACAAGATGTCCTTCTACCTTGTTACAGGCAACAGTATTGTATCCGCAACGGAGATAAATCATACCAGTTAACGAATGGAGCTCCTTGGCAAAAACATGATTTCGAGACGTACAAATGTGTACGCCCATATACGTGCGCTGCTGTATCGGGTGCTTACACGTGAGCTACGTGCTCAGAGGAGGCAGATGGCCAGCAGACAGAGTCTTTAGGAATACTGGGCAGCCCTCTTGTGTATGCATGCAGAGATTCAGGCTGTCGCCTATTGGAAGTGAACGAGGGAGGGAAGCTTGTTCAACTTTTAATGAACGATATATGAACAAGATACTTGGGTTCCTCGCCGCAGTCTACTTCTTCCTGCTACTTCTGACTCGTTTTTCTGAGGCATTACTGCCGATTCAACCTTAACGCGGCCACCGGAACGGCAGGATGAATCTGTAATACGATCTTCGGAAATTCCCTTTTTAGAGGCGCATGCGTTAATTCTGAAAATCGATCCAAACTTGGTTTCTGGGCTCCGCAACGTATGTAGGTGATGGTAGGTATGAAGCACATCACCTTTGTAGCGAGTAAGGGGTTGTCTCTCGGCGTCATTGATGGCTGGAGTATCCTTGCTTCTTGAAAAGCCCTCTGGAGCCATTGGTCGAAATCCAAACCAGTACGTTGTAATTACTTGTACGTTACTGTCATGTTGGATTGTCCATGGCATGATGCTCAACCATTTTTTGGGGGGTCTAGCTGCGTTACGTCGGACATTCAGGCCAACAACGATGCAGACAGGTCTTCCGTACGTATGCTTGAGTCCTCATTTCGTCGTATGAGAATATTGGATGAGTTGGATAGATTGAAGGAGAAGGTGTTGACATATCGGTCTGAGAGGAATGGACTAGCTAATCTGAGGCAGCTTTCTGGCTTGGAAGGGGAAGCGCTTTAAGCAACCAGTTTTTCATCAATGTCGGCAATAGCAACATGGAAAAATACGTTCTGGTGTTTAGGCAATTTGCCAATCTGCCCATCTATGTTGACTGGGTAAAACGATCAAATTTGGCTGGGATAAATGCACCAATCACGTGCCCCTCATACGTCATGTCCGTGGGGGAGGTCGTCACGAAGCTGCATTCATTTACATTGCAACGGAGCTTACTCATTTTTCCCCCAATTTCAATTTCGTCTGGGATCTCATATCGCTCCAGTAGTGTCATGTTTCGAGGAGTACCGACTGCGAGACAGGCATCCAACTTAATTTCCGGAACTGTGCGTTCAAATATGTTATCTCGAATGTGTGATAGGTTGCAGCCCGTTCTAACATTAGGTAGATTGCCACCAAGCGCAACATGCATATCCAGTCGATCCCCATGTGTACGCATTCCGGCTCTCAATTCTCGGTCCCAACCATAGACGGCAATTCTACTTTCATGCCATTGATGTCACTGACGCTGCTTAGGGGTCGGGAGTAGTAACAACTACGCGTACCTCGTTGTGGATGACAAATCCAAGGATGCCTTGATCATCGACCCTGCCAACCCGCCGGAGTTCGTTGAGACAGCCCTAAAGAGAACGCTGAGCTGATGGCTAATGAGTGCAGGGTTGCGCCGATCCTGAAGGAAGCCATCTCTTCGGGCAGCATTAACCTCAAGGGCATCGTGAATACGCATCAGTAAGGACTCGGTGAGGCAAAACGAGGGGTTGTTTTGGCAAAAGACCACTGGGACTAATTCGTCGCAGTCATTGGGATCATGCCGGCGGGAACAAGAAGCTGGTAAGAAAAAAAAATGACAGCTGGAGTTTATTTTTTTTCTTTCGCTGATGAGGACGTGAGACAGCTTGAAGCGCTAGGGACACCGGATTTACAAATCATAGGCGGCAAGAGCTGCGAAGGCGTCACCAAAACCCCAGCCCATGAAGAGACCTTCAAGCTGGGCAACGTCGTAATCAAAGGCGTGCATACCCCGTGCCACACGCAGGATAGTATCTGTTTCTTCATGGAGGACGATACTGGCAAAGCAGTGTTTACCGGCGACACGCTCTTCATTAGCGGTATGTGCTGCAGTGAAGGACAGCGAGCGCATGTTGATGGAAGGCTGACTGCTTCCATAGGCTGCGGCAGGTTTTTTGAAGGAAACGCCGCTGAGATGCATGAGGCTCTGAACCGGAGACTAGCTTCGTTGCCAAACGACACGGTCGTATATGTGAGTCAAGACAAACATGCCCAAACATCATGAAACAGCAGTGTATTAATGAGTGCAGCCCGGCCACGAGTACACGAAGGCCAACGTCAAGTTCACCATTTCCGTCCTGCAAAGCGATCCGGTCAAGAAGCTGCAGGCCTTTGCGGACGGCAACGAGGTCACCACCGGCAAGTTCACCATTGGCGACGAAAAGGTGTGTTCAACCAAGTCCCGAGCTAAGATCACATACATACTAACAAGAGCAGGAACACAACGCATTCATGCGCGTAGACGTAGGATCACCCTTGCATCTCACATCGGTTCTAACCCTAACACTGACATATTGCAGGACCCCGGCGTGCAAAAGGCCACCGGTGCAACCGACCCGGTCGACGTGATGGCCAAACTACGAGAGATGAAGAACAACTTCAAGTGAGGATTCATCCAACCACGTTCGCAAACACGGCCTGACACACGCTCAGCCCAGCCCAATCGAAGATGTAATGACGGGAGCTTAGCACTATGTACAGATCAAACTAAAAATATACGACTATCATTGAAGGGAAAAAATAAAATAAAATAAAACAAA
>JASWJB010000425.1:0-30983 GCA_032433595.1 Conoideocrella luteorostrata
GTTGTTGTTATTGTTGTTATTGTTCTGATCCTTGTTCCCTCCCTTATTTCCGTTCTGATTCTGGTTCTGATCCTTGTTACCATCTTTGTTTGGCTTCTGAGTAGGTGATGGAGCAGCGGAAGATTCAGCGGGTTTGCCGCCCTCACGGCCACCCTGACTCTGAGTAGGCGCGGGGGGCTGGCCTTCAGCAGGCTGGCCCTCAGCGGGTTTGCCCTCGGCGGGTTTGCCCTCGGCGGGTTTGCCCTCGGCGGGTTGGCCCTCGGCGGGTTGGCCTTCAGCGGGTTTGCCCTCAGCGGGCTGGCCCTCAGCAGGTTTGCCCTCAGCAGGAGCAGGAGCTGCCTCTTCCCTTGCCCCCAGATTGATGTACTCCAGAGCCCGCTTCTCAAGGTCATCCTCAAAGGTAGGAAGGTCTACATTGGGGAGGGCCTGAAGAGCCTCTCGCTCAGCCAGCTGAACAGGAACGGCTACAGCAGATACCAGACCGGCAGTGAAGAGAAGAACAGATACAGACTTCATGATCTCGGTATGTGTTATGCAAATGAAAATAGAGAGAGTGATGATTAAAAAGGAGTGTTGAATAGATGCACAAAAAGGGAAAGAAGATAGTTGGAAAGGGGTATTTGAACGAATTGAAACAGAGCACAGCTCTTGAAGGAAAGTGGTGGAACAAAGAAAGTTAAAAGGCCGAAGTAGGCTTTTCTTGTAATGCTTTGAGAGATGATGAGATGAAGGAAAATCACCAAGTTGAGAGGGAGCGAGAGCCAAAATATAGTTGGGAACTCCTGTCTTGATCGACGAGGCACCTCGAGTATCCTCGGCTCTTTTTTGCTTTTATTAGATGGTTTTTCCCCCTGGACCCTTTACGATGTGTCACGATTTCTAGGTCAAACATTATAGAAACGCTACCAGCTGTGGTGAACAATAGCAAACTTCTTTAGCGCCGCTCAAGCACATCTAGACACTGGGTTCGCCATCGTTACATCATCATCGTAATGATTCATCTCTGATACCGGGTCTTCGTCTTCCTTGGGGTACTCCATCAAACTGCCCCATCCAAAGATCGTGATTGTGGTTTGAGGTTGAGCGCCATTGATAGATCATGTGGACTACGGTGGACCAACCAATGCCAAGACAGGGGGTTTCTATGTGGCTTGTGAGGTTGAGACGGATCTGGCCCAAAGAGCTAATGTAGGTTGGTTCGGTTGATGATTTCAAGAAAAGATGAGACAAGGCAGCATTGATCTGTAGCCGGCTCATTGGACGCGCAGTCCAAGGTTGACCGAAAGTACGAAGGTGATTGGATGGCGCTGATATGCTCGTTGCCAAGCTTTACCAGGGTCTCGATGGCCGTCTGAAGTTTGTCGCAAGGGGGCATGGCATATAATGCTACTCGTCGTGGCTGGAGAACGCCACGCCACCTCCAGATTGCCTAGGGACCTTGGGTGAACCTGAGAAGGCAACGGGGTAGCGAGAGCTGGGCTCCAAGCCTGGTGTTTTGACTTGCAGCCTCGGGGAATAGGCTCGTGGGGCGGGTAGCGGCGGTACCATCCCGAGGAAGGAGCAGGTAGGTGGCCCCTGTTCTTTTCCTGCATCACCGACGTCAGATCATCCGGTAGCCAACGATGCCGGCCACTATACGGAGTACCGCGTAGCGGGTCTAGCCCTATGGTCTGGTCTGGCCTTTTACTTGTCAAATTCATGCGATGACTCCATGTTTTGAACCGCTGCTCATTGTGGTCATATGATTATGATAATTCATATTATTTTTCAGTCCCTTGATGGACAAGCATGAAGAGCATGGTGATTGGTCTTGGTTGCTTTTGCAAAAGCAATTGCATTACCACATAGCGCCTGCCACTTCAGGCACCACTTTGTAATCAATTACACCCGTTAAAGCAGGCCATCTCTATACAACAATAGGTACTCCGTAGTATGTATCAATATGTTGGCCGTGTAGCATCTCTCAATCAAATACAGCTAGTCCAAAAAATAGCTATATTGCATGGTTTCCAATTCCTTAGGGGGGAGTTCATCGCATTCCGTTACCACAGCGGTTTCACATTCTCATCGCCGACATGGGTTGGCTATACGGGCTATGCAGTGCTCCGTACAATACTCGAAATGCAACTGTCTACCAGCACAATGCGATATACGTACATCAACCTGGTTGCCAGTGTTTCCTGTTGATGCAAGCAACATTGACATTCCACCTGGACATGGTGTCGTTTGGCAGTGAAGTTCACAAGCCAGCAAAAAGGCGTCCGTGCATATTCACCTCGACAACGCCATGCAGCACTCAGGTACCTGCAAATAAGTGGTATCATTGTTCATTTCCTGATTAACGCGCCCCGCTATGTTACACTGAGTTATAATTGCCGTGTCATCTCTCTATCCGTTTCCCGTTCTGCGTATCGTCGCTTTTATGGAACCCCAGCCACTCTCCCAGTATGCCACCTGGTTTCGGAACAGGGCATTCCCTTCTTGTCCGCTCTGACAAAGAGTCGGCGTATTCGTCTGTAGTCTGATTAAACTGTATAATCCCGTCTCGAGTTTCTGCCGTGGGTTCACGCCGCCTCCACCGTTTCCGCCTGCCATTTTCATCAATGATCACCTCCCCATCGGCATATTTGGTTCGCGGTACCGGGCACGGCAGTACATGTGGCATTGCGACAACGAAGAAGCTGGCAACGACTGTTGTCGCGAATAGTGACGAGGTCATCCGCGACCTAGGGTGAAGATGCGGCGGCATGGCTCGAAGGGCCGCGTACGGGGGTCGGATCGAGGAGCGGATGAGAGTTCAATTGGGAGGTCAGCGTGCGAGTTGCGTCGTGGCAGTAGCTCAGCTACTCACATAATAAAGGCGACATGTTCTGATTGCGGCAGGAAATAGCGTGGGCCAATATGCGAGACGAGCAGCCTCTCAATCGACGCCGTAGGTTGATAGCTGATGCGACCAGCCGCGCAGAAAAAAAGACGCCGCCTAACATATGCTCGCCAGCTCCTGCAGGACATTTGATGATTCCGAGGCTGCTCATTGGTTGCATCGGCAGTGGCCGGAACCGGTGAAATGAATCTCCTAAAATCCCTGCGCAAGGGCCTCCGTGAGTGCTCTGGTGCTACGTAGGCAGTTCAGCACCACCCCCTGTCACTCGCGGGGCAGCCTATCATCCAACCTTGTCGCGGCGCTCTATCAAAATGTAGAACCCGATTCAGATTAGATAGTGCAACCACTGCGTTTTGGCGCCGCACAGTCTTTCCATTAGACCCTCGTATCCTATTTGCACCCAACCGCGTATCGTCAACACCTGTCACCTATTTCGTACAGCATCGCGTTTGACCGGCATACCATAGGCCGTCAAATAGCGTTATTTCACCTTTGCGACATGTTATGATTGTTGTGTCTTGATTGAATCGCGGCTGCAATCAACCGCGGCGCCTCACGTGCGACCGTGGGAAAGGTCAAGTCAACATGAGCGATCTTGACCAGTCCGTTGAAACCCGTCCGGGCGGTATCACCGATTGGAAATGCTGACCGTCGAATCCAGAGCTATTGCACAGCTGCGCGCGTGCCGGCCGATACCCGAGCCCCAAGTTCGCGAGCTCTGCCACCGGGCGCGTGAGCTCCTGATCGAGGAGGGCAATGTCGTCACAGTCACGGCTCCGATCACGGTATGCAGAATGCAGAATGCAGAATGCCACACCCGTGGGACTTCTTTTTCACTTCCGGCGAAAGACTGACGACCAGCTAGATATGCGGCGATATCCATGGGCAATTCCATGATTTAATGGAACTGTTCCGAGTTGGCGGAGATGTCCCTGATACTACCTATCTTTTCATGGGTACGGATCGAGCATATGCATACACAGCCAAGTCCAGATATGTCTTTTAGGTGGATTCAGCCTGCTAACACCCAGAAGGCGACTTTGTCGACCGTGGCTTCTACTCTTTAGAATCGTTCCTCCTCTTGCTATGCCTCAAAGTTCGATACCCCGACCGCATGACCCTTATCCGAGGTAACCACGAATCTCGTCAAATTACGACTGTTTACGGCTTCTATGACGAATGTCTCCGAAAATACGGAAGCGCCAATGTCTGGAGGTACTGTTGCGACGTGTTTGACTATTTAGCCCTCGGCGCCATTGTGCTCGGCGCGTCCAACACCCTGTCCGGATCTACCCCCGCGGATGAAGAAACAGAGATTGAAGTGTGCGACCAAAATGGCTCCACAATCAGTCGATTTCCTCGTGTGCGTCGGTCGCAATTCGCGCAATCCAGCAGCTCTCAAGAAGCTGCCGCCGCCAACGGCAACAGCAGCAGCGGGACGGGAGAGAAGACTGGCCCCCCTGGCACAGGTGCCTCCGGCTCCAGCAACGGCAGCATAGGCAACCCAGCCGGAGCAGTGCTCTGTGTACACGGCGGTCTCAGCCCTCTAATCGACACGGTCGATAAGATCCGCCTCATCGATCGGAAGCAAGAAGTTCCCCACGAGGGCGCCATGTGCGATCTACTCTGGTCTGATCCAGACGACATTGACGGCTGGGGATTATCCCCCCGTGGCGCAGGATTCCTCTTCGGCGCTGATATAGTCAAAGTGTTCAACCACCGCAACGATCTGAGCTTGATTGCTCGTGCGCACCAACTGGTCATGGAGGGTTTCAAGGAGATGTTTGACGCTTCCATAGTGACGGTTTGGTCTGCACCCAACTACTGCTACCGCTGCGGAAATGTAGCTGCCGTGCTGGAGCTGTCAGAGGACGAATCCGGCACGGGGCTGTTTGCCCGCAGCAATGGAGATGTAAATCGGAGTGACGGCGGACGCAACGTCATGATCGAAGCGGATGGTTTGAAGAAGAGCGGTCCGGCAAGACGGTACACGGTGTTTCAGGCTGCGCCGCAGGATTCTAGGGGAATGCCAGCTAAGAAGCCTGTTGCAGATTACTTTTTGTAGATACTGGACACACGCTCTCTTCCTCACTCCCTGTCTCCCTCTGTCTCTGCTGCAACATGAAGTTAGGTTGCATTTGCTAGTTATAGGGGAGCTGGAGTCGTCGTTGTTTCAGTGGTTCTTGTTGGGATATGGATTACAGTATGGAGTTTAGAGTGGTTATGAATTTCATTTCATGTCAGCGTTATAAATCCTTTGCGGTGATGTCGCTTTTGCCGTTCAATCTGCTCCATTTAATGGCTGGTTTTCTTCCTGTCATTCCCATTGAAGCAGAGCTGTCATTTATATTGTGAATGCATCTCGAAATAAGTCTTGCTCTGACGCTTCTCTATTCAAGCAGCCGAGCCCATAACTTTCCCATACAAAATTCGCTGGTTTGTCCAAATTCCATACCAACCACACCGCAGAGTATTACACTACTTTAAAGCACCGAAACCATTCCATAATTATACCTGCCCGCCCGGGTCTCCCAAATGTTGCCCCTCCGTTATATTTTGCACACAAACGTGAATATCCACCTCATCTGCCATCATCTCTGCACCGCAGTGTCACAACACTCCATCGCTATCCGGCACGGGCTGACTCTGCACTCGCGCCTCGATTCGATGCCCTTCCTGCACCCAGGCCACCCAGCTCCAAACCTCGCGGACCCTGTCCTCGATGCGCATCCCCGAAGCCCTGCCCCGAGAATACTCTCTGTCGAAGACCTCAAAGACGGCCTGGGCACACCTCCATCTTTTCTCTTCATCCCAGCCATTTTCCCACAGGAAGGGGATATCCCGCAGCGCCGCTTCAATTGCCAGGGGGCTGCAATGCTGTCCCGAGGAACGGTGGACTTCTTGCCAAGCTGTGGCGGCGCGATGGAGTTCAGCTTTTGAGAATTCGGGGGCCTCGGTGGCGGTGGATGCTTCACGTGGACCAACACCACCACCACCAACACTACCACCAGCTAGAGTCGGCGAGTTTGGTGTCGGTGGTGTTGTCGATATCCGTACTGGTGTCGGTGACTGTGCCGGAGAAGAGCGGCGATTATGGGGCTGTCGGTGTTCCGATGTGGGGGTGCCTGCTGGTGGGAGGAGTGAAGGCGGCGAACGCAGCGAATGCAGAGTTAGATTTGGCCCCGATCGTATGATATCGACGAGATCTGTGTTGGCAGTGGCAGTGGCAGTGGCAATGGGCGGCTCCCGCCATGTCATCATTCCACGTTGTGATTCAGCTGCTTCTTTTACGATTCCATTTCGATTTCCGCTATTTTCCACGTGCTGAGGGCCTACACATGCTTGTAGTTCCTGGCGCAACTGAGCCTCTGCTTGTTCCTGCATTAGCATCTCTGCTTGCATGCTTCCCTCCTCTTCCTCTTCCTCTTCCTCTTCCTCTTCCTCTTCCTTTTCCTCTTCCTGTTCCTCTTCCTGTTCCTGCGCCGTCGCATCTGCAGCCTGACTTTGTGTTGGCTGCCGCTTTCTCAAATTGCGCTTGCTGTCCTTGTCATTGCTACTGGGAGCCACGTTGGAGATGCGTCTTGGCCTCGCCGTGGGTAGAAAGTTATTTTGTGCACTCAGTGTCGGCTTCCTGTTTCTTTTGGGCCGCAATCGAGAGGCCTTGCCAGTCTCCGACAGCAGATGCTCGGCGGCTACAGAAGAGACGCAGTCATTAGTTTGAATGTTAGCAGGCGGCAGCCCGGGACCCTTGTCCTTGCCCTGGTCGCTAGTTAGAGATGCAGCGTCACCTACTCTGAGACTTTGGCTCTGGCTCTTGTTCGCGGACCGTCCCGATTGGCTCCTCGTTGTGATTTTGTCTGTTTCTGTACACGACGTGTTGGGATTGACGCGGGCTTGGGCATGATGGAGCAGCGGTTGATATGATCTACCGCTGCGAGTGCGGCCACTGCTGTGAGATAGCCGTGCAGTCTTAATGTCTCGATCATCACCATCAGCATCATCACCATCAGCATCATCATCATCATCATCATCATCATTATCACCGTCTATGTCGGTTGGTTGGTTGCATTTGCTTCTCTCGACGGTAGATGCAATGCGTGGCGCCTTTCGCTGTAATCCTGCATGTGAATGGGAACGTGAATCACAAGGTCTTTTCCTTTTTCGACCCGAGTAACCATCATGGCGAGCCTGCTCTTGTTGGTGGCCCTCTTCATTTTCATTGCCGACGACAGCATCATCGGGCCGAGAAGCATCTGAACTATATGAGCCATGCTGACGTTGTGGTTCCTGGCACCCACCTCCGTCTGCACCCGCGGCTGCCCTAAGGTGCACCTTTGCCTTTGCCTTAGCCTTCGCTCCACGCTGCCGTACGAGGCGGCGTCTTTTGGCTCCATCGTAAGTAATTGCCACAACAATTGTATCTTTGATTGGGCTTGCACAAGTTCCGGCCCAAGATCCTGCGACCGCGACGTCGACGTCGACTCTCGTACTTCTCGGTCTCGGCAATGGCTCGATATTCGGGCTCGACGGCTGCGCTCTCGCGACAGTCTGACTCTTGAGAGTCGCCTCTTGCCGGCGCAGCTTTTGGGTCTGGCTCCTGGTGATTGGACCAGCGGGATGTCTCGCATGTCTAGCATGTGCCGCATCGCCAGCAGCCACCACGCGGCCAGTCCCCGTACCATCTTGAAGCGCGGGGTGCAGCAGCTGTCCACTACGGGTCCGGCTTGGTTCGGCGGTTTTTCCTGCATCGTCGCCCACTGCTGCCGCTGCTGCTGCTACTACTGGTGCTGCGGTGGATGTGGACGTGGATGTGGACTTGGATGTGGCTTGCTGACTCGATTGCGCTTGTGCCGGCGCTGCGGCTGGTGTTCGTCTCGACCTGGCGGTCTTTGCCGTACTGGCCTTAGTTCCTTTCGTACTCTGACCAGTGGGAGGACTATGCAGTCCTTTCAGCTTGCGACCACCGGAGCGAGTGCGAGTGTGCTTACTGGCCTCGCCCTGTCCCTCTCCTCCAGCCACAATGTCGTCAGCTTCTATTTCTGCCGCGGCTGTCGCTTTCCTCTTTCGTGTTTGGCCAAACTCAATCGGTCTTGGCGTTCTTGCCGGTCCCATCTTGACATGTAACTTTCCTCTGTTTTTCTTTTATGTTCTGGTCTCAATATTTTATTTCAAGGTTTGTTTTCTTCGGTACAGAAACCCCAAGCAACAGATGGCCAGAATGCGAGGAATTATTCCGAAATCGACCTTTATTTTCCCTCTAGTTATTGCCCCAAATGTGCGTACCGCCCCTCTTGCGGGTACGCATGTAGTACTCCGTACTCGATGGATCGATGGATCGGGTCCGCTGGAAAGGTAATGTTACGATGGAGTGGTTCTTTGCTGTCTTGGCGTAATTCGCTTGGACGATTGCCCTGGTCTGGGTCCGTTACAGTCTTGCTGCGTCTTATTAATTCCTCGACGATTTCGATGGCCGGCGAGCTTATCTCAACAAACCGGATGTGTGCCATTGGTGGAAAAAGGGATTTTTGCCCTTAAGTATGTGTGGCTATCTGCCCTGCTGTATTAAGTATACATGAAGCGCTTGTGCTCGACCCTGATTAAGTCTTATTCTTAGCTTGACCATGCTGTTTGTTGCCTCTCAAAATCGCCCTTTGTCATGGCTACTCATGTAGCACAACCGCACATTCACTGTATCCCCAAGGCGATTGTTGTTTGTCAAACGCGGATCGCTTATCGCGACGCTGCAGAGAAGAAAAAGAAAGGAAAACATGTAACGACACATTGCCTTTGAAGTGCTTTTGAATCGCACGTGCAGTGATCCTGATTCATGCACCGTTGGCCATCCCATCCCCTTGGTGCCCAAGCTTTCCCTGGGCATTTTGTGTTCGACCTGTGAGCAACAAACGTTCTGTGAAGTGCCAGTACGCCGGATGTATACATAGCTTTTTATATAGAACTGAATTGACCTGCTGATGCCACATCTTTGCTGCAACTATGCCACAGCCGTAGACAATGAACCTCATCTATGAATATCCAGATCTTCCCTGTCGGTTTGGGACTATTCGCCCTCTCGCATGTGGCTTTACCCGCTTAGCCGATCATAACTTCATGAGCATCTTTTTTTAATTCATGCCACGTGCAGTATGCAGGGACTTCATCGTACCGTGATGTGTAGAGGCGTTGCGGACGCTGCCTTAGCCGAACCTTAAATCTTTCCAACCGCGTCCGTCGACCGAGATATCTACTCTCAGTGTGTATTTTGGCCCCGATGCCACACTAACGTCCCGCCGCTATGGCACAATCATGCCAGCTAAGGCGCGCTCCCATCACCGAGGCGGTCGGAGCTCGATCCGAGCTACACAACCCATTATGTCGGTAGCGCCACGCGGTGCGCACCCCCTTTTTTTTCTTCTTCTTTTTGCGCTGTGGAAGTCGTGACTTTTACGTTGGGCATCTGTAATCGAAACATTTGTTGTCGTGTATCGACCGAACAGTCTCTTACACCACGTGGCTGGGGGCGAATTCAACTTTTGATCTCGTTGCTATAGAGCATCGTCGGATTCTTTGTGGCCATGATAGTAGTAGCGTTTTATGATATTTTCATTAAGTGTAACAATAGCCCTCCTGCTAATATTCCACCGGCAATATACTTTAGCAATAAGGCACTGCTCCACGAGTGCCAGGTAGTAATTGTCAGCATGGCCCTCCGTGTGGGCCGTAACGATTCGTTGGATCGTTGTAGGGATTCGTCTGAAAGTGGTAATTCATCGCTGTGCGATTATCGAAAGGTCCGGACTGGGTTGTGGCCAAACCTTGCCCGAGGTCATTCATCATATGCCCCGACGGTGGGTTTTGGAAAGACGCCGTCGCTGGCTGCGCGGAGAACACGGAGGGCGAGTAATGGTGATGATCTGACGAGCCTATAGAGGAAGGAGACACTCCGATCTGCTGCTGGTGATGGCTGTATCCTGTCATGGTTGACTGTGAAGACTCCCAAGCAGACGAGTTTGTGGTTGAGCCACTTGCGATAGAAGTCTCTCTGCTGGACTGGTTGGGTGCCGCGAACTGAGCACCGGGGTCAAGGTGTGCTGGTCGTCGAGGCAGCATGAGCTGCTGTAGGGGTTGTGTGGCGGAACCTGATTCTGCGACTGGCATGTTTTGTCCTTGGCTGAACTCCGGATTATTCGCCCGCAGGTAATGGGCAATATACTCGTCCGTTGCGCCGCATTTGTGGAGGAGTTCCCTTAGTAGCCTGTTCTCTTCTGCAACTCTCCTGGCTGCCGTCTGGACCTCAGTAGAGGCTTCGACGCCTTGAACCTCACAAGCTCGCAGGCGTTGTTCCAGATCTTGCAGGTACTCTCTTCTCCGAGCGCGGGACCTCCTCTGGTTGTCACGGATGCGAGCCAAGTTGGCTTTCTGCTGTAGGCAGCAAAGGTCGTACGGTTAGACAGTCCCCAAACGTACAGGCTTAATGCAGCATATTGTTGCCAAGTCATCAAATACTTACAGCGTCAGGAGTCATCTGTGTGAAACGGTTCGTGGCTCTCGCAAACAGGCACGAAAACCTGCTGCGCTTGGGAGCAGGGGAGAGGAATCAAGATGGTAAAGACAGATTGTTGAGTGTGTGGAGGGAGGGTGCTGTACAGTTAAATGAACATCGTCTTGTTCTCTATGAGCATATGTCGATTCCCTGGGGTCAACAAGGACGGTCAAGTTTCAGGCAGAGGAGGAACGAAGGTGTTGTTCCAGAAGGTGGTGGACCAGCTCTAAGGTGTAGTAGCAAGCACAATGCGAGGCAGTATCATGTCTTATACTAACCAGGGTTGCAGCGTACGCCTATCTCAACGGCTAGCGAGAAGGCAAAAATAGGTCACAAGAAACAGGACCTGGGTGTAACTGTATTAAAACCTGAGAGATGGAAGAATACATCAGCTCAGGTTCACAGATTTAGACGAGAACTTAAAGAGGATCCTGATTCAAGGACCCAAGGACCCGAGAGACGACCGACCGTCAGTAGCGGGCTCTCAAGAAAGAAGTGACTGGGAGTACAACGGGGGCCCGAAGCTTGCGGCCGGCGACTAACAAGCGGGGAGTCTGTCGCTCGCTGGATCCCATATTCAAACACAGAGCACGCTAGTAAGGAGAAGGATGGAGAGACAGCCGCCCCAGATGCCCAGGCCCGTATTATGATTTCACTATTACCAAGTTCTCCGTAAGGGGGGGTGCGAGGTGCGAGGGGACGCCACATGGCGGGTAGCTGGATTGTGTGGGCGTAGTGTCGAAGTTTGAAGCTTTTGCCTTCGCACAGGTAACTGGAAGCAAGACATGGCCCTGGGGGGAGAACCATGGGATGACTGGCTAGGTCCGCGGCTGTCGGGAAAGCAGAAGACACGCTCTGTGCGTGAGTAAGTTGCTCTGTAAATGGGCAGATGTTAAACTTTGTGGCCATATACCAAGAGCGCGGCGACGACTCATGGCATTGCCCGAGGCAAAGTTTCTTTTCTGTATCTTGACTGCCCACATTACATTGTACAGCAGGAATGCCTTCGCCAGCCGCGTTGCTTATACTCCGGAGAGGCCGCCGCACCCGTCATGACGTTCCTTCGAGTTCTTTTTTTTTTTTTTTTTGTGTGTGTGTGTGTTGTTATTGCTCCTTGTGTCCGCTGTTTGTTGGCCCGTTGGTCTACTGGTCTACTTACTTCTGGTTGTTGGTCAGGCATGCTGGCCTCGGTGCTTATCCACACCTTTCATCAAGCCACAAAGTTATAGCTATCGTAAAGTCGCACACGATAGCCTGCAACACGTACATTAGTGTCCTACGCGTAGAGAACTTCACCAGGGATGTCGGTGTGGCCAGTTTTCAGGTGTGAGTGCTACAGTTTCGGGAAGAGAAGACCAATTACCTGGAAATCCAGGACTACAGGGACGGCACCGCCCTGCCATGGCTCCGGAACTGTCGCGATGGCACCAAGTGTTTTAGGTGATAGATAAAACTAACAGCCGACATGTTTCCGAAAAAAGCGGGCACACGCAGAAATTGTCTCAGAAACGTGTTTGCAAATGCTTGTGAACATCGTGTACGGAGCCGAACGGAGTCAATGTGCAACGGTGCCACGGCGCAACATTAATATAGACAGGGCACGCCCAGCCCAGAGCAGCGCAGGGCAACGCAGACGCAGGCGGGCATGTAGAACGTGATTAGGCAAAGAAGCGCCTCAGGGAGGCTAGAGAAAGCCACATCGTCGGGACCTTTTCTGTCCATGTTCTGCCCATGTGCTGCTGTGCCACTGTGGCACACCTGTCAGTCAATGTAGCACCACTTAGTCATTCCCAGTAGTTATACTGCGCTTGGCCTGTTGGCTGGGCAAAATGGGCAAGCATGTGAGGTTGCGACGGTGCCATTCAGGTTTCAATTCAAACAAGAACAAAGCCGCATGGTGACAGCCACCAAACGGTTTGCTGGCGGAAATCAGACGACTTTCTTCAGCTTGCAAAATGCAATGCACAACTTGTCCGGGGGCCTTCACAAAGACGACATCAAACGTGAACGGACATGGGCGGGCAATGGGGAGCCGCAGGCCATTCATAATCCGCCGTTTCAGCCCCCTTCATTTCCCCGTCCACAACCTGTCCCTCTGGTTAACTAGTGTCGTGACAGCCATTTGATCTACCTCACCGCATGGGTTGCTTCGATCACTATGGTCTTGCTCCGTATGCTATCCGGATTCGTCTTGCCCGTGTTTACGGAGTACAAAGACGTTGCTTTTCCGTCAAGTCTATACAGCGCCGCCTTTGTTCCCGCTCGAGTCTGGAGGTATCAACAGCATCAGCCTCCCTAGCTGCTTGACTGAAGAGCTCGGATGGTCGCATTCTTCGCATATGCAAAAGCAACCGTGAAATTCAATTTCGTATTACCGTGCGCATAGGTGGCCATGCCCCTCCGTCCGACAAGCTATGAGCCGCATCTGGTTCAGCTGTGAAATGTCGTCTTATCAGCGAGTTGACAAGCAGGCCCTCGGCCAACAGCCCACGCCAAAAGCGTGCCAAGTACTTTAACCTCAATTCGCCGCCTTCTACGGAGTATTTGGGCTAATAATACGTTAGTCGTTGCTGTTCGTGGGGCTAGTTGAATGTTCCACTCAGAGCCCAATATGCACACGAATTCTACAGCTTCCCCAGAAGCTTTGATGAGCCAATATGGTAGCGTCGTTGTATATATCTTGTCCGCAAGTCCCGTACTCCTCAGCCAAACATGAAAGGCCCACTAGCAAACGAATATTCTGGGTGTCAGCCAAACTTGTACCTCAGGTACACGTAGAGCTGGCTAATTTCACACATGAAGTACCTGCTTGCTTGCTCATTAGCGTGCTGTCATCGTCTCCCCACGTCAGCCTCGATGACATTCCGGACCCAATGCCCCACGACCCAGAAAGATGGCGTGCCTGTTTCTGCCAGGAGAAACTCGGCTGACCGCCAATAGTTCGAGAGCCAGAACATACCGACCTATGCTTGGTGAACGGAGAGTCGTTTGTTGACAGAGTCTAGGCGGGTTAGGGTATCTTGTAATGCCACAGCTCTCTCTTCTAGTTGCCTCCACGTTTTGGCCATCCCCTCATGTTCATGCTAGCCTTGCAATCAGACTGCGCAGAGGTAGAAATGGTCCATAAATTCTGTGACGGACTCGGCTTTGCGGAAATGAGAACGCGATTATGGAGCTCAAACGTGTTTCGTTGATGTGGGACAGAACTGTTCCGACAGTGTGCTAACGGTCTGTCCATCTTTCAATGACATTTCCAATTTTGGAAACTCGTGGCAATGCTATGGTTCCCATATTACCCCATAGATAGCCGTTCAACATGACTTTGAAATATTATCTCGGATGTGTACAACGCGTTGCAGGTAAACAATTCAGTCTCCGGTGGCAGACAGATTGGTGATGGCGAATCCTTACTCAGTGCTGTGATCGTCTCGTCAGGCAATGCCACCTGCGGGTTCGGCAGCAGGTGTGCAGTAGAATACTCCTCGCTGTCTGTTGATTGCCAAGGGTGAACATCCTGCAGCCAACACTGTCGCCACACGAGATGCATCAGCCGTCCCATGCTTTCCCACTCGCGACCATATCCTATGTTTGCCTCGATAGAGGTTTCGTTTGAGCTGTCTGGGTATGTGGCCAAACTAAAGGAATTTATTATTGTTGTCCCGATTGGAAGTACTCTGCCGTACGAGTTTCATTATCTGAATGTTGGCTTCGGGGTGGTACTCTGGGAGCCAAGTAGGAATTGATCAGAAGTTCAAGAGCACATGTGGCATGCTGTATATGGACATGATCCAGCGATTGGCATAATATGATGTCTCCAGGGAGAGCCACGTTCAATCCTTTATTCTCATCCTTCGTATTGGGATTTAGTATAAGCCTGCATGTTGATCCGTAATTTGCGATATCTTCTACATCTCGACGCAGTAGCTGTCTACGTTCAGCACAGGTTAGCACAACCAACAAAGTAGGCAATGCATCGATTTAGCAACGACTTCAATCATCTTGCGTATTTGGTTCTTAGTTTGCCAGCACCTCATAAAGCTCAACAATATGGTCGCTGACATTGTGTAGCTTAGGCACGTGTCAATGGTTGTCAACCCTAGTGAGCGGGGAAATACAAAGCGACTAACCAACTGATGGTCCTGAAGAGAGTATCTTTTCATATAGAGAATCGCACCCTTTGTCACCAGTAGCCCACAGTGTTTAGTCGCAGCTACTTCATGTGCTTACCGTACACCACATAGGTAAATGGCTACGAGAAGGCGAAGTGCTCCACAGCTGAAGCTACCCATTCCAAACGTGGCACCTCTATACATGTGCAACGGTATATTTGGACAGTAAAATGTCCATCCAGTAGACGGGGAATAGAGATCTAAGCTAACTCACTCACATTAAGTGTTGACGAACTTAGACCACCAGCAGGACGTGAGAGCTGGTGATGTCTGATTACATATTGCTGTGAACTGATGATCAACTGCCTGGTACGAGGCACTGATATAGAGCTTGTAACATGTCTAAGACATGTGGGCACATCTCTACGATGGGCTTGTATTTTGTCGTATAATATTCCGTGTCCCGTATGGAGTCCAAATACTGTCAAGAAAAAGCGAGTTTCGGCACTGCAACTTGTCGTAGTCCAGCCAAAGAATTGTGGAATACACTCGTGTCGCACAATTCCATTCAAGCCAGAGAATCTGAGAGGCTGAACTGAAAATTTTCTTTGGTAGTCGGGTTTATGACTCGACGGGGAATGCTGTCTTTTCAAGTCTATATCTGTGCAAATGGAGTTGTGGTAAGAAGGGAAGGGGCGGGGGAAGAAAAAGAAAGAAAGAAGAGAAAAAGGAAAAAAATTAAAGTGACTGCTTCCGCCGAAGCACGGCGATATCAGAATTGCAAGCCAAAACTGGGTAACCAGGGTGTCGTGACTGGTGTCTTGGCTGATGAGGAGGAGTAAAGTGTTTGAGACAGCCAGATTCAGGGGGCGCAAGATTAGGTGGGCAGACGGGCTGAGGGGGAAGGAAGGAGGAGGGGGCAAACAACTGGCCTGCCGCTGCCAGATCTGCCGTGTTAGCGCCCAGGCCCCGCCAGGGTTGGCGGTCTCGGTGGTACAACGGAATACATCCGCAGCCAGCCAACACACACCCCATATGCCAACAAGACTTATTGTAAGTCGCAAGTCACTGTACGGGGTACCCTACGAAGTCATCTCGTGTACGGAGTAATATGCAACCATGACCATGAGCATGTACGGTCCTTGTTTTGTTTTGTTTCGCTACAGCATAGCTCGGGCCGCCGCGCTCGCCTTGTTGCTTAAACCTACGTAGGTACATAATAATTCATTGCTCCTCCTTAATCGAGGAAGCGGCTCTGACCGCAGACACCAGCAACTTGTCCCTAAAACCAAAGCGACTGCCATCTTGCCTCTAGATATCATTTTGAGTATTGAGTACGGAGTGCTATCGCCTACATTCGAAGTATTAACCATTCTCTGGACTTCCCTGTACAAACAGCAAACTATGCCTTGCCCGAGTACATATCTCGTTGCTGCCACATTTGCAGTACTTGCATGTGCCGACACCATCAAGATCACCGCGCAGAGCGACAACACCTTCAGTCCAAGCTCGGCTACAGCGAAGCAAGGCGATATTCTTGAGTTTCATTTCCAGTCCAAGAATCACAGCGTCGTTGCTGGCGATTACAAATACCCTTGCTCCCCAGTTCCCATTGGTAGTGGATTCTTTTCCGGCTTTCTGGATGCGGAGTCAGGAGAAGCTGTGAGCGCCTCACCTTTGAATAGAATCTGGGTAAATGGCTGACATTTGACTGCAGAGCAAGGTATTTCGCGTGACGGTATCCAACGGCGACCCATTGGTCTTTTACTCTTCCCAGGAGGCCGAATGCCCCAAGGGCATGGTGGGCATCGTCAACGCCAACGACAAACAAACATTAGATGACTATAAAAAGAGGGCTGGTGAACTGGCCAGAGGCGTAACCCCGGGGACATCTAGCTATGGAGGAGAATTAGCAGACAACAAATCCTCTGGTAGTAAGAGCAATGACGGCGGCAAAAAAGATGAGAAGAATGACAAGAGCGCCGCCAACACTCTGCGTGCTCCATTTGCGACCATTGTGGCCATCTTGGGCGCCGTCATGATCTGCGTCTAGACCTTAAAGATGTTGGGTATAATGAAGTGGTAACAGAATCTATTGTATACTAAGTTTACAAAATTTGATTTGTTAATTACGATTAGTGACTCCTTGTTTCCCTTGCAATCAATGTGCTTGGATTTTACACCCGTGATAGTTGGCTACTTTATAGTCGGCCACCGACCAAACTGGCATACGCGAAATGAAGAGGTAGAATTTACAAAAATTTGTTGAACAGAGCTGTACAGCGGAGCGACAATAATTAGCTGCTGTATTCGATTGGAAACGCCTAGTTATGCCAGCCTTGGCCTAGCCATTGATCTCCTCCAGGGTAGTCTGCATTAGATAAAGGAAATGCCAAAGTAGCTGAACGGCGGGGAGTCGTAATTCGGGCGATATGACTATCATATCGCGCAGTAGGAATCGTCTCAGTGCATCAGGCCATTTCTCCGGGATCTTTTGGAACCTCTTGATGATTGGCGCCGCTATCCATATGCCTGGCTTCATTATGTGGAAGGACAAACAAAAGCTTGAATGTCACAACACCAAGAGACCAGAGATCGACAGCTGGAGTATACTTCATTGTCTTTGTGTTTCTGGTGTGCCACTTCGAATAAATCTCCGGCCCAATATTCTGCGGAGAGTCACAGATGGTCAACAATTCAGAAGTATCCTGAGATAGTCCAACGTCTGCAAGCTTAACCCTGGATATTGCTTGGGTATCGATGCTGGGCGAGAATATTACTCGGCTGGATGTGCAGATGCACAATCGATGGCTCACTCCTGTGCAGAAGTATTAATGCCTATAAGTATTGGCAGAGGACAACCTCTCGTCAGCCGTGACATGCTCCTGGTCCTCTAACCATCTCCGAGCACATAGAGATTTCGAAACCGCCAAAGAGTTCCTCAGTAGAGCCGCACCTTGGAGGAACTTGTTGACTCCATCGATATATGTGAGAGATGATATGTCGTGGTATAGGACAACAATCTGAAAGGAGATGTTATTACGCGCGGTGATGAGGATAGGTTCCTTCTTATGAGGGATTCTGTTGCCGCTGCTGATCCATTGGAAGTCACTTCGTGTGCTTTTCGTTGACTATTGTAAGTAACCTCGATTCCCACAAGAGAGCCCAAGTTCTTGACAGTGAGTCGTTTCTCCCTGTCGAAGGTCCGGCTGAAGTGACAACCGACATGCCTTGGATGATTAAAATAACATCGCAGCGGGGTTCGATCCAAAGAGAAGCCTCCTGTCTGTTCATGGATTGTCGCTTAATCTGACCTGAAGACACGGAAGGTAGTCAAGGTGTGAGGCGTCTTGATTTTCTGGTGGCTCGGTTGACTCTCGCTCATGGCGGCTATAATGATCCTCTGCAGGCTGAACCCGGGTAGGAATGTAATGCGAGCTCGCCTTATTCCTCTCAGCGCTTTCTTCGTAACAAACTCATGGGAGCACAGACATGCGATGATGTCTGTGTGTCCCATGATGAAGTTCATTCACGAAGAGTAGGATGTAGGGAGGTGAGGGGGAAAGATGAATATGACATCTTGACCACTGAGACAAGGCATACAAGTTACATAGTTATCAGCCGCTTGTGGTAGTACGGATATATAACTCATCCATATCCAATGAATTACGTACCCCGCATTTTACACTTAACCTCTGGTGGGTAAAGGCTCCTAGTTTGTATCACGCTGGGTACAAGGATTAGACCATAATCGTTCAGTATAACAAAGAGTACTCCCTCCGTATTAATGTGCCCTCGTGTGATACTCGATCGATTTTCTAGAGAAACCACACCTATGACTTTGCCGGGCAACGCTCAATATTGACTATGAGTGTGGCGTGGCTCTCTAGGAAATCGTGCAGCCATCCAGACCTGTTGGCTGGTATCAAATATCTCTATTAGTGGATTGTTCCCTCGGGCTATTTGTTCATCATGGGCTGTCCCTTCGCTCTGTGCTCATTTTGCGTCAAGATTGTAATACACATGTTGTTCGAGACCATCCATCAGACCGTGGTGAACGGCGTGGGATAGACAAAGGGCTCCTAGTGGTCTTGCGCTGAATAATGGCCAAGTTTAGGTCAGAGCCGTTACTCCGCTCTTCTTTCGGACATGATGTTCCTTTCCAAAGTTGTCCGTGGAGTTTACAGACACCTGCCCATGCTCTCGTTGTTACTGCGAGAGTGGCGCCATGACCACATCTGGCATCTCCTGTCGACAGGCGCAGATAACACCGTATCCAACTGAATGCCGTCATGTTGAGCCGTGCTCGGCTCTTTCATACGGTAGCGTCAAGTAGGTGGGCTGGAGTGCCACTGGTAACTTCCTGGCCGGACATTCAGCCCATTCAACGCTCTTGTCGGATCCATTGGTAGATGTCCCTAATCTCCTGGGGCGACTTGCCAAAGGCCAGAGAGCAACATCCCTGAAACTGTCGCGGTACCCGGAGATACAGGATGTGAGACACGAGATAGATGTCTAGGAATGCCTTTTGGGGACACATTAGAGATTGTGTGAAAAGGCAGAGGTGAGAAGTCGGTTGATTACTCCATGATAAGAAGTATAGTAGATGAGCAGTGCGATGAGGCCAATATAAGCGGTGTTGTCAAAGTAGATTAGCGTGGAACAAGAGGGATCCGTTCTCGTTGGCCTGGATGGGTGGTCGATGCGGCTCAGGTGTCTCAAAGTATGCATGAAAATTGCCCAGACAAGGTCAGTGAATAAGAGGTGTCATATCCCACACCTTTATTTAGTGGATTATTGCCGTCCCTTTGGCTCAGCTGCGCACCCGGGTGGTGACGGATCTTATTAGTCGGGATGAACAGGACTTTGTTGTTTTGTTGACAGATCAATCGCTGGGGGCTGACAAAACGCAAGTATCGAGCCCGAAGGCACTCTCGTCCGCAGTGATTGATCCCACCAATTATTGGTGGAGCCGTGAAAAACACGCAGCTCCGGTATCTCAAGGTCGACGTCTTCGTGCAAGTGAGGCATGAAGGAGCGGCTGTCGTCATATCCCCTAGATTCCGGAATAGAGATCTCAGGCCAATTAAAAAAAATGGGTGCCTGGCTTGGCTCCAGTGTAGATGGTGTGCAGCTCCTACAAGTCGCGCGATTGGCGGAAGCGGGGGAGCCAAGAGCGCATTTTCCCTTGAATCCCACAGCCTTCTGTGACGTACTGTTCCAGAATCCTCACATTCCCGCCCACTTCTCGACCACCAAGTTCAAAGCGCCCGCACTGTGCCAAGTACTACATGGTATATGTAACACGCCCAGGAACACTTGCATGGATTGATTTTTCACCCAGCTGTCCCATTGAGCGCGGGAGCAAAGATGCGAGGAAGCACCGCACACCGGTCTGCCGTTCGGCGACTACGGGCTGGCGAGTCCTTGGTACGGCATTCGAGCCTCGTGAGGTCGTACGGCTCGTGCTCGCGACAAAGTCGTCTGCTGCGAGGTGCTGGTGAGCTAGCTTCAAGATGTCTAGCACCTGCGCCAAGTCTATTCGCATTACGGCCACGTCAAGCGAGCCTACGTACGGCAGCAACAGTTGCGAACAGCAAGATTCGGAGCGGGGGTCCATTGGTAGAATATGACAGAAGGGTAGATTCCGGCCTTTTGCGAAACGATGAACATCAACGAGGTGAGGCTGGAGAGTTCAACGCTGGCAACAGATCTCCCCGTAAACTAACTTCATTCCATCAAGGGATCATTGAAAGCCTGCAGCATCTACACAACGAGCTATGCAACTACGAGGCACCCCCAGTCGTCCACGTTGGCCTTGAGCGGCTCAAACCAACGAAAAAGTCGGTATTTTCGTCATTATTTGGCAAGGGTAGTTCGAGGCAGTCAGCCATCGGCGACATTCCCAAAGATCTACCCCGGGGACTCTACCTATACGGCGATGTGGGGAGTGGTAAAACAATGCTTATGGACTTGTTTTACGATACATTACCAAGCACGATTCTGGAAAAAACTCGAATCCACTTTCATAATTTCATGCAAGATGTACACAGGCGACTACATAAGCTGAAGATGGAACACGGCACTGATGTCGACGCCGTGCCGTTTGTAGCGGCAGATATTGCTGAGCATGGAAATGTCTTGTGCTTTGATGAGTTCCAGTGCACAGATGTAGCTGATGCAATGATCTTGCGGAGGTGCGTTGATATTGAAACTCAGTACCATACACAAGCAACCTGAGCTGCTTGAAGAGTCTGACCATAAATTAGATTGCTGGAATGCCTAATGTCACACGGCGTTGTTCTGGTAACAACGTCAAATCGACATCCCGATGACTTGTATAAGAATGGCATTCAGCGAGAATCTTTCATCCCTGCAATCAAGCTGTTGAAGAGCCGACTACATGTCATCAATCTCGACTCAACCACAGACTACCGAAAGATTCCTCGACCGCCGTCTGGAGTTTACCATACACCGCTGGATGGACACGCCAACTCGCATGCAGAGAAGTGGTTTCGATTCTTGGGAGACTCTGAGAGCTTCGCGCCGCACTCGGAAACGCAGAGGGTCTGGGGACGTGAGATCTATGTACCGCGAGTGAGCGGCACATGCGCTTGGTTTACTTTTGATGAGTTGATTCGACAGCCAAAATCTGCCGCAGATTATCTTGAGCTAGTACGATCCTATGATGCCTTTATTGTCACAGACGTGCCGGGCATGACTATCCGGGAGCGCGATCTTGCGCGTCGATTTATCACGTTCATCGATGCTGTCTATGAAGGCAACGCCAAGCTAGTTCTCACGTCTGAGAAGCACCTCACCGAGCTGTTCGTGTCGAGAGATGAGATTGCAGAGAGTTTATTGAAAGGTAACGAGCAGAACAAGCAGGAAAAGCAAGAGGCGGCTTCTAAAGCAGAGGAGATGATAGACGATGTTGAGAAGCAAGCCGAACAACTCAAAAACTCGAACCTCTTTGCTGGAGAAGAGGAAGCATTTGCGTTTGCGAGGGCACTGAGCCGTCTCAAGCATATGGAAAGCAGAGAATGGGTCGAGAGAGGTATGGGTCTTGAGGACCAAGGTGGTAAACAGGACAGAGACAATTGGTCCAAGACGCGAAGTCGGCAGATGGAAGACTCGATGTAGGGAATGAGCTATTGAGTAGGAATTTGTTTTATGAAATGACAAGTGCAGAGTTGAGCATTTGCGGACCGGTGCTATACCCTGGTGGAAGGACAACTGGCTTGATTATTGATGCACTGTTAGTCAACTTTGTTTTTGCTTACGGGCCTGGAGCATATGTCGCATTTCTCTAGATTTACGCCAGCATATATTTATAGACCTTGAATCTGCGTTTTTTGAAGGATGCACTTGTACACCAACTATCAATCCCATTGCAAGAGCTGAACCTTGGGACTGTATGGATTAGGAGAGACACGACGGGGGGCGCGCTGCCCGTAGAGAAATCCCACCATTGAACAAACATCATACTAATGAACAACTAAAACTACTTCTAGTGAGCCGCACGTACGAGCAGCGCAATGAGTAATCACGTAAACCAGACAAAACACAAGGAAAGCTGGATGAAGAGAAATACTGGGGACAGGTCAAGTCTCTCCCAAAGACGCGTTTATGAACCGCGAATCACACAACAAACATCTGTAAAGCCCTGAGGAGGTGGTGGTGCCTTTCAGGAACCCCAAGAAGAGAGTTTGGATGAGACGATGCAATTTAACGATTCGCGGGGAAAGAAATTGCCCGACATGTGAGTGGAAGAAGTAGTCCACGATCCGTCAAGGCGCGCAATCTTGCGGAATCACATCCTAGGCGAAAAAAAAAGTGCGTAATCTCAGCATTTGGGCTTAATTATTGATCATTTCCAGGCATCGACGTCGTCAGGTTTCTTCAGCTCTTGGGATATACGCCGGGAACAGGGTTCTGCAAAACGTGAATTGAACTTGAAACTTGAAACACTGAACTTCTCGGCTTGTCCCGGATGTGCACCCGCTTGTTGCCTAAACAAGCAGTCGTTGCTTGATTCGTGGGGAAAGATGCAATTGGTGGACATAATAGAAAGAATTAAGTGTTATTATAAGGATATTGACCAATGTGCGATATAGCATGGACATAGCAGATGTGGTGCTAACAGGCGTACTGGGTACGGTGAAATTCGCAGCCTCCTAGATCTGTGGCCGACGGTGGGATTGCACAACGCCGACGACGAGTGGTTAGTTAGGTAAACTATCACACTATCTAACTAACTATTTGCTCCGCAGTTACTGGACGACCGGCAATCAGAACTCCGGACTTGTCCATTGAGAATGGGAGGACTAACTGATAGAGGGAATTAATCGCCATTTGCTGCAAGGTGCCAAGAGATGGTGTGCGTTTCAAAACCCTGTCTAGCCTTAGGGCGGTCTGTGATTTTGAGTGCCCACTCACCACCACCACCACCACCACTCACTCCGCACTCATCATCAAAGCACTCAACATCGTCCTCGCCCTCATCCTCCCCGTCAGCCCTTGCTTCGACCCTGATCCCAGACTGCTAGGCTTTTCTGGCCCCACGATTGAAGAAGCCTCGCGGAACGTCTTAAGTGGGATAGCTGCTCCGTTCGAGGGTCGACCACACTAATCGTAAAGGCTGTGTGAGAGCCAGGCAACCAGGTCAGTCACCGCACGAGGGAGCTTGACTGATACCTCTCTGCAGCACAGTTAAAACTATCGAATGGCCTCAGAGGGGCCTAAGAGACCATGACGCCCATGAGCGCTATGACCAATACATTCTTTTTCTTTCTATTGCGAGCCTCCCTGCTTTTAGAGAAGCTGATGTCTGGTTCTTTTCACACCTGCAGACTCTATACTCCGTATACTGTACTCCGTACTGTACGGTTGACTACGGAGTATTTACTGTACTCCGTATGCAGTATGTATAATACATGGAGAGAAATCAATAGTTGCCTGGCCGCCGCAGCCTGTGAGAGGCCCACGGCTGTATCTGTCTGGTCCCTTTCCATCCCGTTCATCGATGCTGGCGAAACCCGCATACTTGGACCAGACTCATGAAATCCCTACGGACTACAATAGACATAGCCAACAAGCTGCGCGGTAAGCGAGGCGATGGACTTTTGTCACCGCCCCGACACGAGTTATTTTTCTCCGCGTAAGCGGGCTCTATCTGCGCAACAGGGGCCGTTTGTGGCCAATCCTCTTCAACGCCACGATGCCACGCAGATGGCTTGCAGCATGATGCATATGCGAAAATTTTTAATGTCAGGATGTCGAACCCAGCAATAATAAGCCTACGCTTCTATTGTTACACAGCCAACACACCCGCCCTCAAGGGTCCGAAGAAAGGGCAGACAGGCTCGAGATAACGCAATAATGAGACTACTAGCCTGGTACTGTACGGAGTACGGAGGTAGTCATGACAGCCGGACGGTACCAGTACTAGTAAAAGGGTGATAATGCCAGGGACAGGGCCACCGCTGAAGTGCCAGGTGGCGAAAGTCCGTGTCCATACTATTAAAAGACGAGCCTGAATAAAAGATGAAGATGTGTGACAAGGACCCGGGATCGAGGTTGGAACGCACAGGCCAGAATTGATCCAGTAGCTCCAATGCCACAAGCGCCTTTTTTTTGTGAGCTGGCTGGCAAGTACTCCGTAGCAACAGGCGAAGTAGCAACTGGCAACTGGCAACTGGCAACTGGCAACTGGCAACTGGCCGAAAGCTGCCACCTCCGAATCACAGCACCTGGCAGCAACGATTGCCGTTCCTGACTAGCAATCTCGTTTGCAAACACCTCACGCAGCTAGCCAATGATTGACTGCCTCTCTCGCCATCTTGAGTTTAGGGCGATGCGGCCCCTGCAAGCCCCCTGCAAGCCCCCCTGCAGGGCACCCCTCTGTTATCCCCTGAAAGTTTATTCCTGCTGTGTCCGTGAATCTGTTTCGCAGACCGCCGCTTTAAGTCCAGTCCAGCTGAATGCTGATCACGGCGTTGTTGAAATTGCACAATGACGATGGCAAACAACGCGCGCCAGAGTGATGGCCAATAGCCAAGTGGATACGGAGTATTTATGCAACCATTTGTGCACGACATAGGAGGCGCCATTGACGACATGACGTAAGTTCGGAGCCAATCACTGAGAACAGTCCTCCGCAGATAGGGCGATGTGGTGAGTATTGATAGCTGGTACTCCGTTCTGTGCCTGCCAATCTACTAACTCGCGCACGCAGTATTGTTGGTCAGGAAATACTGTAAAACACATGTGGCCTCCTCCTTTTTTGTGGCAGCTGCCTTTTTGTCCCCCGGCGTACAGCATGGTACCGCCGCGCCGTCCGCGACAGAAGCGTGTGTTGATGCGTGGTTGGAGTTATAAGGGCCGTGACATTACGTCGCAGTACGGAGTACGGAATAACTAAGTAAGGTACAGATCGGTGGGAGCAAGTCTTATCTTCACCTTTGCCAGTCCTATAACTGCTCTCATACGTACTCCGTACTCTTCCCCGTACCCGCTTGGTTGAAATACTACGGAGTATATTATCGTAGCTTGGGGCCCCACAAAGGAGTGACGACAACGGTTGAGAGAACACGTTTAGGGCGGCGTCGCCATTAGTCCTAAACGGGACCCGATCTTCTCAATACCCCGGTCCCATAGCCCAAGTCGCCCAGGCACCTCCACGCTACCAAGGGCAACACCAGGAACCATCGTAGCAGTTGAGCGTTGGGGCCTATACCCCTCCCTGAGTTCCTGGGCTTTGCTGGTCCCCGGCCGCAAGACGGTTGCCAATTGTATTGTGCTGTGGTTACCGTCATTGCCCCAGCCAGTACAGGGCAAGTGTGGTGGTGGATCTCTGCACCTTCGGCCGCTTTGCCCTCGTCTCTTCTCGACTCGTCTCGTCTTCAACTCAGTTCGGTTGATTTTCCTCTCATCCACTCTTTACCGTACCATCATCTTCAGTTGTTATCATACGCTTGCTGCAACTTCTTGCATCTACACATGCGCGTGAGAGCTTCGTGAGCGTTGCTGCTGCAGAGCTTCGGCCCACTCGTTCGTTCCATTCTTTTTTACTTTTGCAGACCATTTCGCTCTCTTTCGCCAATTTGACTCTATCACTCCGACGACTGCTAGTCCAGCTACCGAATCTTTTCCGCGCCCGAGACAGACGAAGGATTTCTGTTCTTCAAAACCGTTTACCTCTTCAGCAGTCCTACGGTTGCTTGGCATCTGGTCCATCTGTTCTGTCCCTCCCTTTGTATCGACAATATTCCGCTAGAGCCAAGTGAAACATTGCATCGGCACTCACGTCAACAACGCGCTCGTGGGGTCAATAGTTTGCTAGTACATTCTTGTCTCCCTCGGAGACGGCCACTGTAGCATTCCAGTCAACCAAACTGCCAGCTTCTGCACAACTGCGGAACAAATATATGCGCCAGGCTGGGAGCACGCCCGCTGTTGCCATCTTCTGTTAACCTTCAGAATCTCTGTTTCTCAAAGTCGACAGGATGCATCACTCACATCGGCATCTACACGTTGACCGTAATATTATCGGCGATATGGAAGATTGGCTCGACAAGTCATTCGAAGTTAAGAAGGATGATAGTGGAAATAACCAGAGGGATGAAGAAGGCGGAGGTAAACAACCTTCTTTATTTTGCCGTTTGAATGCCGACTTGTTTCTGCAAAAATAGACTCGCGCTCGGACTTCGTGGCAAATATAAATTGGATTGGAAAAAACTAACATGAATTTATAGGAGGAGGCGGCGCTACAGTTATTCACACCGTCTACAAAACTCTGGAGCCGACTTTCGAAGGTCCTGTCGCTGGCTACTCGACGATAAATATAGATCCCAACCCGGAGCCGACTCAAGCTCCGATTCCCACAACGAAGCCAGCGCCTAAGCCAACGGTTGCAGATTCTAAGCCGGCACCTAGCCCAGTTGTCAAAGCAAGTTCGTCTATTCCTACGGTCATTCGCCAACCGCTCTCAACGTCGTCGACACTGGATACTGTCCTCGCCAAAGCTACCGGGCAACCTACCTTCTCACACAGTGTAGAAATAAGCGACCAAATTTCCACTCCGGTGCCTACCTTGAACATCGCTGCAACTGCTTCACCTAGTGCCTCTGATTCGGCAGCGGTGAAAGACGGTGGAGATGGCACCAGCGCAGGAGCTAAGGCTGGCATCGCCTTTGGTGTACTGGGCGGTGTATTGATTGTTGGCCTGGCCGTGTTCTTCCTCTTTAACCGCCGCCGTAAACAGGCCGCGGCAGCCCGAGGGGAAGCTGATAATGAAAAGCATCGCGGAAATGACAACCCATTCGAAACCATGACAATTCGAAGCGACCCTCACGCGCCGCGTATCAGCCTTCGACCAGTCACCCAATTTCTGCCCAACTGGAGTCTTGATAAACGTACCAGCAAGGGAGCAGCCGCGGCTCTGGCTCCAACCGCTGCCATGGGCGCAAATCGTCAAAGAAATGGCACGTGGGACCGGTCTGCAACAAACCAAAATACGCATCCTGCCAATCCGTTTGGTAACCAAGCAGAACGCGTTCCAGAGCCCACCATTGATGAACACAGTTCCATACCTCCTTCTGATCCCTTCACTGCTAACGGACCTGCAATTGCGGTCGGTGCTGGTGCTGGAGCTGTTACCGCCGGAGCTGGCGCTGCTTCTCTGGCACGAAAGACGTCGATGCGAAAGGGAGGACAGCAGAATCTTGATCTCACTGTTCCTGCAGCTCTTGGACCAATGCCCCCTAGTCCGGCAGGCACGGAGTTTAGCATGTCCTCTATTGGCCCAAATTCCGCAATGCCTCACTCCAACGGCGCTGCTGCTATTGCGGCTGCTGGAGGACCGCCAAACTCTAATGTTCACCGCGTTCAGTTGGATTTCAAACCTTCTTTGGATGATGAGATGGGAATGAAAGCTGGAGATCTTGTGCGGTTATTGCACGAATACGATGATGGATGGGTGAGTTCTATTAACACATTACTTACTCTTGATATGATGTCCCTAGGACACATTCACTAATTGCCATGATAGGCCCTTTGTATTCGTCTGGACCGCTCTCAACAGGGTGTCGTTCCGCGAACTTGCCTATCAACACGGCCTGTTAAACCTAGAACACCTCAAGGAGGAAGGCGACCAGGCCCTCCGATCAATCCCAGCGGCCAGTTTCCCAGAGGTCCCGGGCAGCGACCAACAACTCCGCAGGGCCGACCGATGACCCCCCAAGGTATGCCTCAAGGACGTCCACGGATGGGGCCCGGTGGCCCTAACGGGCCAGGTCCGCGACCAATGAGCCCATCAGGCCGTTCCCAAAGCCCTGGACCAGGATTCGATGGACCTTCTGGATCTCCTGGAAGCCGCCCTCAAAGTCCAATGAGCACGAATCGACCTATGGGCGGTCCTGATGGCCCCGTCGGCTCCGGTCCCGCTCCTATGAATCAAGTTCAGTCGCCTCCCAGAGGTCCTTCCAATGGCCCCCCAACCGGTCCTGTTGGCAGAAAACCAGTGCCAGGTCAGGCTTACTGAGATAATCAATCAGTTACTCTGGCCTATGAATTTTTAATGTGCACTTATTTTCTGCAAAATTGGGAGCTTTTGGAGTCAAAAAAGGGTTCGGGATAACTTGGACAGGCGTTTCAAGACTTAAGGATAGTTAATGGATAGCCACGCTATCCAAATTTGCTTTTGGGCATGATCGCGCCGAGATTTTTGGGATCAGACGAAAATGACTTGCCTCGGCATTATTCAATTTTCGTGACAATCTTCGATTCATCAAGGGCTTTTGCTGTATTGTGTTTGCTCTTTCTATTCTTTTTCTCTCTCTCCTATCTCCTTTTTCAAAAACTCATGATATGCCATATTATGGCACCTGGACTTCTTCCCCATTTCGTTTTTTCTCTTTTTTTTATGATGTTGATATATTCTCATACATATATGGGTGCGGCACCGCGCCATTTTATCATTCGCCATTTCGCTATGGCTGCATTGTACTTTCATTTTGGCAACTACTAGCTTGATTCGCAAATCTTCACAAAGAGAGTGATTCTTGGGAGGCCAGGTGAAGGAACAGAGCAAGTAGGCAGAAGGGTGGCCTTGAGTTAGGTTTCTGTGGGATAACGTGGAGCTCAATCAGCTGCTTATCGGTGTATTCATTTCATTTTTCTGGCCCGGTCCCTTGTTTGTGGAAAGGCAGGACTGGGCAGACTGGATCAGAGCTGTTGGTGAAGTTCTGGATGCCTATGCTGGTGGGAGACGATGAAGACGGATAGGACGCCATGTGATAAGATTTTAAATGAAACTGAACTATTAAGATACATTACGACTACAGAAGTGATTTGTGATATAATTGTGAGGATAGACGTCGAATCGAAGGTGATTGAAACGAGCTGGACTGGATGGCTTTTGCGCAACATGCAGCGTTGGTACCGATACATTTTGCTATTTTACCAACACCCCCCCATTGTTCCCATACATGCCTAGCTATAGGGATGGTTTTGCCAGATGACAGTCTTAGGCAGCGGTACATTCCATTGCCTTTCCGCTGACAAGCAGGCCCAATGCCGGGTCTGTCCATTTCTGAATACGGGAAATGCCATAGTTGTAATCATGTTCAACTTTCCAAGCGCTCGTCACAGAAAGCGTTCCGCATGTGATTTCTGAGCGAGAATATCCCTCAGGTCCCGAAAAGCTTTTCAGATTTTCAATCTCGTTGAGGGGCTATTCCCAAGTCGAACGTACTCTTACCGTCTGCGACATGCCGGAAGCATCATGCGGTGGTGATTCACCCGGACCGCCAGCCGCGAGCTACCTGCATTCCTGCTGACGAGAAACTGAACAGCAAGTAACCGACTAGTTAAGTCCCCGCCTGAATGGGCTCATTCCTCAAGATCCTTTCTCTCGTTCATTTTTCAGTCTCATCAGTCCTTCCTGTGCAGTGGTCAATCTGCTTCGATCAAACGCCGTCGAAGCTGTCCGATATCAAGTCCGCAGCATCCATCGCATGCGAGTATGAATGTGAATTGGAACGCCCAGCTCATCTATCAGTTTAACTGCACATCCACGAACCACTTCGCACGGGTGTCTGCCTCGTAGAATGCAGATAAGACGGGTTGGGGCCGGGGTTGGATGCGTGCTGTCCCTCATGTCTCTCGGGTTTTGTCTAGCTGCTGCTAGACCGGCGCATCTCGTCGACACGACGACCTCCGCAGCTCCGTCCATCTACCACCTGCAGGAAAAGAATAGCAGCCACGGCGTTGCCGGCAACCTGCACTCCGTGCCCGACTCTGAAAAAGTGCTGTCGAAGGCCAAGACTGTGGTGTTCGCACAGAGAAAGCAGAGTTTTTTTCTGGGTACGTCTTTTGGAGGGAAGTGCAGGAGGGCTGCGCTCGGGGGTGGCGGGAAGCCGGGCAGGGCGTTGCTCGCGGGGGAGTGTGTGGATGAGGAGGGCCGGCGGTGGTGGACGAGTCTGAACTTGAATGCGTGCATTGAGAATCAGGGGGGTGATTTGGCCTTTCGAGACGGGTAAGTTCGTGATCGGAAGAGGGAGGAGGAAGGGGGTGGCGGAAGGGCTCAGCTATTTTGGATGGGAGATGATGCTTTTGGCTGACTTGCATGGCTAGGGGCAACTTTGATTCGACATGTGCGCCGTGCATCCTTGAAGCAGCAGAGGGTGAGGATGATGAGTACGCAGTGGTCTTGAAGTGTAATTGTGTGAATCGAAAGAGGCTCCCGCAGTATACGTCGTTGCGAATGGGCGTGCAAGGTAGGCAGCGTCCACTCCCTTCTTCCCTCCTTTTTTATTCTGCTGCAACGAAGCTATCAACGACGGCGGAGGCTGATATGAGATTTCAATAGCTGAGAAGGCTCTCAGCGTCAAGGCAGTGGATGGTGTTTTCGTCTGTGGGAGGCATCGCGGGACCAGACGTCCTGTCTTGGGATAAGGCGGGACATATCGGCTTTGTGTTGTCCATTCTATGCATTTCTGGGTGGTGGGGTTTCTTGGCTTTGGACGTTCGTTGAGAAGAATAGAATGCCTTGGGCTGCAATGCTGGGTAGGCAGTGGAGCAGACTGACTGGTCAAGTGCTCTGCTCAACTTCAACTGTGGTCATGCTGGCCTGATATAATAACGGGAAAGATTACAGCAAAGTTACGCATGGAGACGAGTCCACGGGTGACATGAAAATAGTAAGAAAGATGACCGGGCACATTTGCCCTCTGGTCTGGCTTTCTTGGTGCGTATGCTATGTAACCACGGAGTGGTAGGTAGATAGATATGCTGCAGCTAGGGGGAGACCTATCCGCCTGTCGAGCACTGTTTGTGAGTCGTTCATTGTCAGGTCTGGTCAAGTGTGGACTTGGAGATTCTCATCAAGACGGGAATGAACTAGCATCAGTACCATCATACCTTGAATGGGAAAGGGAAACCAAAAAAA